>APFE030781766.1:0-47493 GCA_000404065.3 Pinus taeda
CCTTCTAAGATTGGTTCATTGTTCATAAGTGGTCAAAATCCTTTTTATAAGTGCACAAATTCCATGTTGTAGTATGGATTCCTGTGCAGGGTTGTTGTATAGTCACGATGAGGATGTATCTAAGGAGAATGAGGGCACAATTCACTAAGTTGTATGGCATACTGCACTGTAGTTATGTAGGAGAAAGATTGAGAGGGCACATGCATGCCTCCAGATGCATGCATCAGTCTCATCCAATTCCAATTTTATAATTACTGTGCCAGATTTAGCATTCCAATTTTATAATAAATGTTTTTCTTCGTTTGGAGTTTTACTTCCAGATTTAGAAATATGTTTTTCAATGAGATTTTTTTTTGAAAGTTAGCTCAAGCACATGAGCTAGAGAAACTTCTAGTTAAAGGAGGGCACACTTCCCTAGATAGAATTAGGTTGGGGTTTTAATTTTGGTGCCGAAAGGAATGGGCTACTTTTGTCTCCTCATCTAGCCTTCCTCACATATAAAGAAAGTGAGGTGGAGGTGAATATTTTTGCAATTTTTGTGAGTGTGAGGTTGAGTTATGTGCTAGTGACTAGCGGGGTATTTTTTGAGCTTTATTAGTGTACTGGTTTTCTAGATTTAATGAAAGGTAGGATGTAGGTTGGTCTTATATTTTCAGTATGATGTGTTAGGAGTTTAGTGTATTCAAAATTGATAGTTTTGATGGTCTAAAAATTTTTCTGCTTTAGTTGTTATGATTTTCAAAGTGAAAAATGTCCCTGCCATTCTCTAAATTTTGTTTTTCATGGTATTAGAAAATCTCTAAGTCAGCAGGTATAAAAATTCCATTAGGAATGGTACCAAAATATTGGGAAAATTTTGGATCTTCCCTTGGCTCTGATACCCTGAGCTTTGAATTCTTGTCGCCTGTGACACCATCATCGAACAATGTTTCATTCTCACAAAGGAAACAATCACAAAGACTTGCTTCTCTGTCTCCTATCACCACATGCCACTTTCTTAATGAATCATAATTTTCTTGTAAGTGTATAAATTTTAGCTTATCTTTATGTTTCTAAAAGTGTGAAGTATTGATATTCGACAAGGATTTTGTAATTTTCATTCATATTTTAAAGATTCTATCTATTTTATAGAAAAATGTTGGCAAAATAATTTGATACTATAGACATTTGGGCCAATATTTGTTTTGAATTGGAATTTTTTTTGGAATGAATTTGTAAAATATAGCCAAATGGTGAATATTAACCCCTGAAATATTCTCAGGGAAGTCAATCCAATAAGGTCATGATTACCCTTTCTAATGGAGTGTCAATCTTTGAGTCAGTTAAGGCCTTGGTTGTGCCAGTCTTATTGAGTTGAGTTGATCCTTTCAAGAAGGTGGTAAGGTCTTAACTTCATCTTACTAGGGGTTCGGTTGTTTATTTCAGATGGATTTGAAGATCCTAACCCGATGTTACTGGGTTGAACCCTTTGCAGCAATAGCTCAAGCAATGAAGACCTTTTTAGGACCATATTAGTTCGTTGTGAAGAGAAAGTAAAACTTAATATTTTAGGAGAAGTGAGGGTGTATCGTCTGCAGTCCTTTTCTTGACCTTTCCTGATATGGGAGATGAGTCTTTTGACTCTCCCTTTATCTACCATAGATACATAGATTTTTGAAAGAAGGAAATATCATGATTGACTTAGAAATTCATTGAGCTTGAAATTTCAGTAGAAGAATATTCCCCTAGATTAGAAATAATACTTTCAACCTGAAATTTCACTAGAAGAACATGCCTATATCCTAGGTTAGAAATAACCCAGGAAGCACACTTCTTGGGGTTCAACTAGTTGAAATACTGGCCCAAATTTTGAAAGTGTCATGGGCCACCAATCTAGGCAGTTTCCTTCTAAGATTGGATTGTTCATAAGCGGTCAAAATCCTTTTTATAAGTGCACAAATTCTGTGTTGTAGTATGGATTCCTATGCAATGTTGTTGTACAATCATGATGAGGGTGTAAATGAGGAGAATGAGGGTGCAATTCACTAAGTGTTCTGGCATAATGCGTTGTAGATATGTAGGAGAAAGATTGAGAGGGCACATGCATGACTCCGGCATGCATGCATTAGTCTCATCCACTTCCAGTTTTATAATTACTATGCCAGACTTAACATTCCAATTTTATAAGAGATGGTTTTCTTCTTTTGGAGTTTGACTTCCAGATTTAGAAATAGGCCTTTCAATGAGCTTTTTTTAAAAGTTAGCTCAAGCGTATGAGCTAGAGAAACTTCTAGTTAAAGGAGGGCACACTTCCCTAGATAGAATTAGGTTGGGGTTTTACTTTTTGAGCCGATACAGATGGGCTACTTTTGTCTCCTCCTCTAGCCTTCCTTATCTGTAAAGAAGGTGGAGTGGAGGTGAATATTTTTGCAAATTTTGTGAGTGTGAGATTGAACTATGTGCTAGTGAATAGCAAGGTATTTTTGAGCTTTAGTAGTGTATTGGTTTTCTAGATTTAATGAATGGTAGGTTGCATGTTTGAGAGTTCAACTTTGTACTTTCTGTCCTATATCTTGAGTATGATGTGTTAGGAGTTTAATGTATTCAAAATTGATAGTTTTGATAGTCTGAAGGTTTTTCTGTCATAGTCACTTACCTCAGAGGATTTTTTTTAACATCCATAGGGGTTTGAACATCAGTCTTGTCACTTTGAATATTTTTTGAGACCTTTTTCAGCCTCTAGGACATCATTTCATTTCCATATTTCATTACTTTCCAAATTTGATCATTGCAGGTGTTTTTCAACAATATTTTTGAGGATTTATACATATGATTTTGGCATTGGATCTGATATACCAACCCTATTTTATTGGCAGAAATTGACCAAACTTTTAGAAGGATTTCTATCATAATTTTAAGGCAAACAATTGTCAGGTTTTGAAGTTGGGTTTACATTGTAATTTCTTAGAGGAAACTACACTATTTTTACCCTTACTATGAGCCTAAAGACCCATTATTTTACCTATTGCGAGAGGCCTCTAAGGTTTGAGGTCACTTGATTATTTGAAAAAATATTCTAAAGTATTTCAAGCCATGAAAACTTAACATTTAATTAAAATTTAACTCAAGTCTAAGTTCATCTCTGGAGTTGGTAGCAAGTTCTCTCCTAGATGTCTCTAGCTTGTTTCATCCCTGGATGTGAGAGTCTCTAGATCACTGATATAAAGATATTTTGCAAAGATCTAATATCTGTTTTGTAGGAATAATAATCATTGACATTTTGAGCATCTTGTAAGGTTGATATTCAACATATTTAACAAAAGAAAGTTGCACTAGAATGATCTCTGCTATGAATGTCATCACTTTCTTGAAAGATAAAAAGTGGTTGAGGTCACATCCTTGGAGAAATTCTGAGCTATATTAAAGAGGATACAATATACTTTCTGACCTAAACACAATTTTATTTGAGTGAATCTTTATTATCCAGTGTGAATTTATTTAGCGACTAATATTTGGTTATTGTAGGAAGGTCTTCACTGGTTTCAAGCCATCACTCTTGCAGAGATTCATTACTCATTCTTGAGCTGGGATTTCAGATTTTGAAAGGCTCTTGTCTCCTAAATAGTGAGCAAGCTTGGTTGTCAAATCATCTCTATTCAGAGAGTGTGAGCTAAGGAGGATCTGATCTACTCTTTTGAAGTGTTTTTCAAACTGTAATCATAGGTGGACCTATTTGATTCTTGAGGAGACCTTTGTAAAGATACCTCTTATTGTAAAGCTCGTTGGGAGAAGAAGAGCCTTTCGGTCTGTCAAAAGGATTATTTTTCTTTGTAATTCTCATTAATAAAAAGTAATTTTTTCATCTTGGGGAGCTTGGTGTTGAACAAAAGTGTAACTAGATTCCATATTTGTAAATGCAATTTTGATCTTTGTACTTGACAAGAAAAAGAAATATTATTTTTGTATATTATTTGAATGAGTTTCTTGCTCATTCATATGTCTAGGAAAGTCAAAGGATCAAAGTCATGTTAAATATCTCTTCTTGAGCATGAATATGGGTCAACCTAGTGTCAAGTAGCCCTCCAAGACAAGCACCATCCTCCAGTGAAGAAGACTACAAGCAAAATGATGAATAGAACAATTAAGTCAGCCTCAAAATGAATATTATCATGAAGTCAACTCACATATGTAGACATATCTCTTTGGTGGACTTGTCGGCTCAAATACAGGGGAAAACCACCATATATACCCAGTCAAGGTCTGCACAAAAAAAGAGAACACATAATTTTAGATTCCTCAGTAACTTCGAAGGTGAAAGAAGGTACAATCTCGGTGATGATTACAGTCAAGAATCTTAGACAGGTCTACAATATCATATGGTTACAAGAAGGTACATAATCTCGGTGATAAGTACAGTGATCTGACTGCAATATTGGCCTAGTTACAGGGTCATTGTAATACAATCTCGGTATAGTTGCAGTTGACCTCGGTGCAAGGAGAACATGGCTAAAATCTCAGTGAAAATCATAGTACAAAAAAAGATACAATCATAATCTGAACATTACTGATAGAGAAAGGATCTCAGTGTATTATATATATCCTAGACACAACATGTCCTCAGCATTTCTATGAGCATGATAACAATCATGATCCTAACAAAGATGAAGGTTTTGGTATAGCTATATATATACCTCTAAGTGGAGATCTCATTGATGTTATAATAGTCTCGGTGAAGGAAAAGCAGTGGCACATCAAGTTCTCAATGAAGGTGTAGCATTGGCACAATAATGATGAAGGTCTAAATGAAGGAGCGGTCATGGTGCATCAGTGATCTAGATAAAGGAGCAGTCAAGGTATAGTAATGATGATGATGATCTCATCAGTGACAAGGAAGAGGATTGGTGTATTGGTCTTGGAGTGGCCTAGTAGGTCAAGGGCCATGTTCTTGGTATTTGTCAATTGGAATCTCAATAAGAAGAATTTTTTGCTGGTTTTCCTCTCTAAGAGGGAGAGGTTTTGGCCCTGGCATAATGCCAACATATTGTGTTCTTGTTTCTTTGTTTTGATAGCTATTTGATGAGCTAAAGAAGATACACTCTAATAATAATAAGTGAATATTGGAATAAGAATAAAATTGAAAACACCTCACAAATAGTTATCATGCTAAGAAGAATCACACACTCTCTCCATCTTAAATTTTGAGTTTAGTCTAGATCCCTCAAACTATTTTCCTCTAGTTTAGTGTATTCAAAATTGATAGTTTTGATAGCGATGATATTTTTCTTGTAAATTTTGACAAAGTCTAGCAATACCATATATATGATTTTCTTTTTCTCATTTTCTTCTAAAGTGTGCTTAGATCATGAAGAAACTGGTTGTCCATGGGAATGAATATGTTTATGGGAATGAAGATTTCTAGTTTGGAATCTTGTTTTCATGAAATATTTTGGCTTTTACAAATGTATTTCTACTTTCTTTCTGTATATTATGCCTTCAAATGTACTTGATGTTACATAAGATGTCTAACAACATATGATGTTATTGGTAAGAGTCATCATTAACATGGAGGATTCGAGTTAGGATTTATTTTTCTTTGGAATTGACATCAACTTTTCAAGAAACATGACATCCTCCATAGATCCTTCATTTCCATCAACAATGTGGCTAGCACCATTTTTTATTACATGTGGACATACATGTTCTAACATTTTGGTTGCTTCAACAACATAAACTTTCCTTGCACCAGCTTGTGCATACTAGATTACCAAATTACCACTTCCTGCGCCTATATCCAAAATAGTCTTGCCTTCAAAGTGGTGCTTGTTCTCAAATATAGTTGTTTAATAAGCATACATCCTCACATGTCACATTTGAGAAAAGAGTTGTAGGGAATCTCCACAATTCCCTCACTGCCCATGTCTTTCCTCGTACCAAATCACTAACATTCGTGCATAGCCTTTACTAAATAGCAGAGCTTTTTTCTCTTAGAACATCTCATAATTATAATTAAAAATTGCCTCAATATGTAGTTTATCAACAAAATTTTCCTCATGAGAAGGTGTCTCATCTTGAGGAGAAATTTTCTCATCAACAGGCCATTTTGAGGGAATTTATAAAGAAGATGATAGAATAAATTTCAGAGAGAGTTAAATATGACTTCATATTTTCCTAGTTTTATAGGTGAGGTGGGTAATAAGGCCCTGATAGATCCAATATCAAAGGAATAATTACAAACAATTATGCATTGTTTCCAAAAGGATAAGAACCTTTAGCCACTTAATAGGACAATATAATTCTTTTAGGGGTTCTATGACTTCCTTCAGACATACCAAATAAGAATTGTTGACAAATTAAAATACATAGGCATGATTTGGGAGCTTTCAATTCAACACTTCAGGATTTAATTGTTAGCCTCACTCTCATGTGATGAAAACAATTATAAGTCCAAAACAATTAATTTAATTAAAATCAAGAAAGTTGGATTTAATCCTACATTTCTAGATTGAGTTTGTTCCTCATGGTTAGGAGTTAGTTTAGGCCTAGTTGGTTGAGAGATTCTCTCCAACTAATTAGGCTCCTAGATTAGTGTTTGGTTGAGATATTCACTCAACCATAGTGTCCAAGGTAGATGTACTATCTTGAGACAAACTTCCTCATGTATTTATTTGTACTATTATCATTATTTGTACATTACATTATGAGAGGAATACAGTAAGGCTGAGGCCTTTTCCGCCATTTCTATTTCTATGGTATTTTTTCATGTCTTTTAATTTTGTTTAATATTCTACATGTGGTATTAGAGCTAAAAATATCTACGGTGCATGCAACCTATTGTGTGAATTCCTTTTGCGTTTGGGAGGAATGCTAGAGCACGGAGGTGTATGCAACTCTGTGTATGAACAAAGCAGCATGTGAATGAGGATATTGTAGCATGGTGTGGCCGGTTCAATACGTTGTTGCATGGACACATTGTGCGTGGAGCTTGGAGTTGTGTGCAATTACTAGAGGAAAAACGCTAAAGGAAATCAAACGAACAATTTAATGATTGCATAGGAAATGGCGTGTGAATTTCGCGGTTGTGTTTCTTAACATGGTAATTATCCTGACCTTCCAGCATCTAATTCAATGAGTGGATACTTGGACCTATTCTTGAAGATCTGAGGTACATCGGTCAAGTTTGAATATGCTTGTAGCGCACAGAACTTGTAGCGATATGCAAGAAGCGAATCCCAAGGGAGACAGTTACATTGCTATGCAAGAATTTAAAAATCACAGAAAATGATGAAGACGACATTGGTTGTAATGGAGGACGTGCCTGATCCTTTCGAAGCATTTCCAGTAAACAGTCAAAGAGACGACGCTTTTAGTGAAGAATTTCATGTGCCGCAGTAGCTTTCGATCAAATTTTGGTGAATGCATGTTATTTTTTCAAATGCCTCCATAAACCTAAATTCACTTTTTAACTCACTTTATTAAAGTGACTCATTAAAGTTCTTTTAAATGGGAATTTAAAAGATTTTTTTTTTTTTTTTTTAAGTTTATAAATAGAGTGAGAAAGTGTATAGCATTGTAATAAACGTGTCTAAAGTGAAAGGAAGGTTCGAGAACCATATTTAGTTTATGTTTCTAAAGTAAAAGGAAGGTGCAATTTTTAAAAGTGGAGAGATAAGTGTGCATTTTTTTTAGTGTGGAGTGACAAGTGGGATTTTTATAAAGTAAGGGCTTATTTCCTTATAATGGAGTGATAAGGTGTATTTGTTAAGGAGGTCATTTTAATATTTTGTTGAAGAAAGTGGGTGAGTCAGTTTTGAAGACAATTTGCTTCCAAGCAGTTTTGAAAATTTTCAAGGAGTTTTGGAATTTTGAGAAGTTTCAAAGATAAAAGGTTGATGTACTTTAATATTTAATAAAAACATATTTTTTGTGGTGTTGATGTGTCCTAGATCCGCCTAAAATTGAATAAGGGGATCTTAGGTACACCTTGTGTAGTGATTGAAAATGCATGTTTTGTGTCTAGTTTTGACACTACAATTATCTTAGCTAACACACACAAGGAGTCTAAAGCAAGTGAAAGAAACAAGCACATTATTCAAAGCACCTGAAATTAAGACGCTGTAATGAGCATTCAATCAAGCACAAACAATCACATGCATTTACGCAACTGCAACACATAATAAAAGTTGGCAACATCAACATTCTACATCAACAAGCAAATTCATGCAAGGCAATCAAGTTAATGCCACTACAAACTCATGTATTTCAAAAGACTACATCAACATTCAACGACAATTGGTCATTGTGTAACTTGAAAAATCATAATTTGTAAGTTAACTTGTAAACAAATTCAAATGAAATTGAGTTGAATTGTAAAGGTGCATTTTCGGTCAAAACCGACACCCAACTTGTGAATTTATAGGAGGTAAAGTAAGTCAATTCTCCTCAACTGAGTCAATTCTCTTCAAGTGAGTCAATATCATTTGAACTTGTCATTGTAAACATTGGGTGCATTTTCAGTGGTATCCGACACCCTCATCCTAGTACAAAATTCAAACGAGCGTGTGTTCATTTGTTAACAGAAATTTCAAGTAAGAGTCAAGCCGATTGAAGCATTCACAAAGTTCAAGCGAGCGTGAGTTCAACCATTCCATTGATAAACTAAATTAGGCACACAAGTTCAAGAATTCAAGCGAGCAGGATCTTCAAATCCCGCAAGTGTTACAAGCAACCATCAAGCAAAATCAAGCAAGCAAGTGAGCGAGTACAAGTGAGTGTGTCAAAACTCATAATGGGTAAAGGAGGAAAACGTCTTCAAAGTGCAGAACTGGAGATTAAAGATTTGCAAGATTGCAATCATGAGTTACAGAACAAAATTGAAATACTGGAATGGAAGTTGAAGCAAAGTCAAACCTTATTCAATCAAATGACCAGTACATTAGAAGCAACGAAAGACTTTCAAATTGAGCTCAAAGTGAAAGAAAAACTCATTCATGCACTTCAAATTAAGTTAAGTGAAAAGAAAGATTTACTTGATGCACAATGTGTAGAGAAGATAGATGCAAGTTGTGACACAAAATACCTCATCATAACAACAAATGTAAGTTGTGATACAAGTGATCTTATTCAACATATTAATGAAGGTTACAACACAGATGATCTAATCAAGCAAGTTGATATAAGTTGTGCACAGATGAACTAATCAATCAGGTTGATATAAGTTGTGACATGAGTGATATCAACCAACCAGTTGTACTACTTAATGATGCAACAAGTAGTACCAAAGATCAAATTGATCAGTTTGATGCAACATGTCAAACCGATGAACTGTTAGTGATTGATGCCCAATGTGACATAGAAGGTTTAATAAATCAAGGACAGAATGTTAGCAGAAGCAATAAGTATGAAGAAAAACAACAGGATAGTCTTTCCAATAAAGTTATAAGACCTTGGGAAGAAATATCCTTCAACAAAGACTGTTATGGCCTAGGATACAACAAATAAAACACTTTGTTTGTTCCAAATTTCTCAATTCCAGTTTAGTTTGTAAGTGTTGGTTTTCTCAACAATGATCAGAATATGGTTAAGTGTAACCATTGTAAACGAAATGGCCATATGGAGAGTAAATCCTTTGACCTCCATCCTTGTCACCATTGTGGCAAGAAAAATCATTCATCCGAAAGATGCTGCAAGAGAAATCAACCACCTAGAGTGAAGATCAATTACTCATGACTGATCCTTGGAAGTGGTCATCTATAGTCAAATAGTTGTCTATGTGTTACCGAAGGATTTAGTTTCACATGAAGACAATTATACAGTAAAATGAAGATGGTGAAATCTCCTACACCTCAAGGGGGGGAGTTCCAAAATCAAATGTTGATTGTCTCTCCTTTCAGCTGACAGATGGGGGAAAATGATAATAATGGAATTGAAGGTTGTCATACTAAAATTTTCGACAAAATCAACAAGAAGTAGTAACATCAAGTAGCTAGTGGGAAGTCATCATCTTCCTCAAAGCAGCCAGTGAGTAGTTTTCAACAAACAACAGTGAGCAGTTTCAACATCAACAAATTCGCTAGTGGGCATTCTCAATATTGTGTCAGTGGACAAGCAAATTTGCCAGTGGGCGTCATCAAAATTTTGTCAGTGGAAAAAGGATGTTGATTTAAAGAAAAGGAGATATGGATCCTTTTGTAGCTTGGCACCTGATGGAGTTTTCAAGAGATGTATCAGACTTGCCGCTGATTCAATTTCTCTTTAGATTGGAGTTTTTTAGCATCCATCTTTGCCAGTTTTTCAGGCAGCATTTTTGAGGATCAATGGTTTCAGCATGAGAACTTGGAAGATGGTTCCTGGTTCTTATTTTGGAATTATCATTGAGAGGGGGAATGTTAGCCTCACTCTCATGTGATGAAAACAATTATAAGTCCAAAATAATTAAATTAATTAAAATCAAGAAAGTTGGATTTAATTATACCTTTCTAGATTGAGTTTGTTCCTCATGGTTAGGAGTCAGTTTAGGCCTAGTTGGTTGAGAGATTCTCTACAACTAGTTAGGCTCCTAGATTAGTGTTTGTTTGGGATATTTGCTCAACTATAGTGTCTAAGATAGACCTACTATCTTGAGACAAACTTCCTCATGTATTTATTTGTACTATTATCATTATTTGTACATTGCATTATTAGAGGAATACAATAAGGCTGAGGCTTTTTTCACCATTTCTATGTCTCTGGTATGTTTTCATGTGTGTTAAATTTGTTTAATATTCTACATTAATCCAAAAAATTAGGCAAGAATGAAACTTTTGATGATTTCATACCCATATCAATATGTAATTGCATCTACAAAATCATTGCAAAAATTATTACATGTAGGTTCAAAAGTCACTAAGCTGATTCCATGTCCTTAGAACAATTTGGCATCCTTCTTGGGAAACAAATCCATTACAAAATATGAGTATCCCAAGAAGAAATTTATAACTTCAAACCAAGAAATTACAAACAATGTTAGTGAGTTTATATTTCCAAGGCACATGATATAAAGATCTGGCTTTATTTAGGGCTACTCATCCATATAGGGTTCAATGTGCACTTGGTTAACTAGATAATGAATTGTCTTTCCTCAATATATTTGCAATTCTAATTAATGGCTCAGCCTATTCTTCTATCATGCCTACACGAGACCATGGGTAGGTACGACTAATGGATCCTCTGCTATTTTTTACTGTAGAGTAGGTGGTCTCAACAGAGCTATAACATAGTAAAAAAGAAATATAAGCTTGACAACTATGCAAATAGGAAGAGCCCTAAACCTAACATATTTATTGTTTGTTGATTATGTTTTGCTTTTGGGTGATAAGACCAAGGTAGATGCAATTAAGTTGAAGGCACCTACCCTTGAGGAACTGAAATTCATACCTTAAAAACTACCAACAATTGAGGAGCTACAAGAATCAACACCATCTTTGATTTGAACCTAAATAGTCTTGTTGAATTAAGGCTTCTGTGATCCATAACAGGTTTATGAGAAGAGTCTTCAACGAAAATCACATCATAATTCATGAGTCTTATTATCTTTGAGTATTTCCCTAATACAATGACCAGTAAATCCTCCTCATGGATTATTTATTTCATTCTATGTATTAGTAAAATCCACAAAATGTATCCCTACATTTGAATCTTGGGAAAAAAAGATATGATTGTGATCATTTAAATTATCCATATCTCTTGGAGCCCAAAAATCCATTTTCTTTTTATAAGATCTATATATAACCTCAAAAGAAACCCTATTATAAGTTGAAGGACCATTATGTCCACTTGAGTCTTGACAAAGTATGATGGAATGAAATTGGGTGAGGACCAGATCTAGGTTTACCATGTCAGAACCTAAGTTCATTAAGATGATGACCTTCGTTTGAAGATATCCACCATACAAACTAGGACCACCCATACTTATTGTTGTCATCTCTTTTTCATCATCAATACTAACATACTGAGGACATGTAACTCGTGAAGACCCACGGTAGTCATTGCAATGTAATTTATTAGAATAAATGCCACGTCCACAAGTTTTTATATTTAATCTCTGCATCCAATGTGACCATTTCTTATTATGAGATTTACCACATCCAAAAATGGCATCATTCACATCATTTTGAAGAAGTTTACAAAGGTCAACATAATTTTTTTTTCATATTTATAACTTCCCTCACTTTTGTTGGTTCTTGAAGCTCGAGCACTCTCATAACAAAAAAAGATAAAGTCAAGCAGCAAAAATGGTCCACTCCCTTTTCATCTACTGATATTAAAATGAAGTTTTATTAGAGGCACTGTTTGTTTCTTCTTTTTGGTTAGAAAAGGGTTTGCTCTTGGTTTTATGTGACTTTCAATTTATCATATGTAGCATGTTGAGAAATGGGAAAGAATAATGTATGACATTTATCTTGCAGAAATTGATGCTGAATGAAAGGATACAAATTTTAACCAAGCTATAGTTCACTTTGGTAAAGGTGGAGGAACATCTTAAAAAGTTGCCTAAGAATACACCATATACAGGCTTTGAACATAAGTAATATATGGATTTTTCTTTCGCTGATATGTTTTTTTTTCTACCAAGATATCACAACAAGAAAAATATTAATACTGTAGAAATTTGTTGAGGACCTCATTGATGTCGATTTTTTTGAGGTCCTACTTGATTGATACATTCACATATGTCAAGAACGCTTTAAATATGAATTAATATGTTCCTAAAACAAATCAGATTCAAATTTTATAGATATAAAAGATTAAAAAAAATGTCAATGCCTTCGTTTGATTGCTACTTGAATTTGCTGTGGGCAGGTTACAGGAAATGTGATTGGAAAAAGGACGGGGAGACAATGCAGAGCATGTATTGGATATGATTCATTTGTTGTTAGAGATACTTTAGGCACCTGAGCCACCGACTTTAGAAATGTTTCTAGTAGGGATTCTTATGGTTTTTAATGTTGTGATTATTTCACCTCATGATTATATTGGGCAAACAAATGTTTTAGGAATGCCAAACACGACATCAGTGGACAAGTAAACATATTTTTATAATTATAGTGTCCATTCCACGATATCCTCTTTTTATTGTTTGATTGTATTTTGGACGTTTCTTTTAATTTTATTTTGACTTTTAACTATGAGATTGAAAATACGTGGTATCGTGTCCATTTAAACAACAACCAAATCTTGAAGATGAAATTAGTATTACACAATATTGATTGGAATCCTTGTAGCTAGTTTGTGTTAAAAGACTTTCATGGCTACTAGAAAAGTTTTACTTTCATGTTGTTATTTGAACACATGTTGCTTATATATTTGACCAAATTCATGCATTATAAAATGAAATTTTGTTGCGAATAAAATGACAAGGATTAAAAATCACACCTCAGATTATTTGTTTTCATAAGTTATCTACAACTTGAGATTTTTAGCATGTAACTTAGTTGGCATGATTGTGCTGAATATTTCCTTGAAGGTTTAATACCGAGTTACTAGGGTGTTCTTTTTTATGCTGACATTTTTTTTTTTTTATACAGGGAATTTGGCCACATTATAATGGCCATTATTGCCTAACTGAAAAAATCTTATTCGAGTTTCTTACTTGTATGGGGGAAAATGGCTTTGACATTGTTGATGTCGAGGAATATGTCGTATAAACTCTTTATATTCTACTTTAGTTTATAATTTAGTGTTCATTGTCTTTCATGTCTTACACTTTGTATTGTATCTTCTTTTATTTTCAGAAAAAAGAACTTAATATTGATGGTAAGAAGCAGGAATTGAAGAAAGAGGAGATAAATAACACTGGAGCGACAAATGGAAAGAGAGAGAGAGAAGAGAATTGGTCTAGTGTTACCCTTAGAGCCAATATCCCGCATAAGAAACACACAGAGAGACTGATGGTCAAGTCTTCAGAGTTGTTCAATTCACCTGCAATGCTTTGACAACACAATGATAATGTTTTGAAATGATGATATATAATTTCATGGGTAAATTGTAGTTCAAACAATGTTAAGTTGGAAACCTATATTGTAATACTTTAACATTTCATATAATATAATTTATGTGGTTGAAATCATTTATAGTTGTCCTTGATATTGTTTAGTATTGTAATTGACATATGCAACTTTGCGTTTTCATATTAGATGAACATGCACATTGTAAGACATTTTTAAAATCATACTAATTAATTTAAGTTGATTAATAATGAACAGATAAAATCAATCTGAAACTACTAAATTAGTAGTTTATATTGATTAATGATGAACACAAATAAAATGAATATATGACTAAATTAGTCATTTATAATGATTATTAATTAAAGTAAATGAAATAAATATAAACTACTAAATTAATTGTTTATATAATGAATATGAAACTACCAAAAAAAAAATAATCGACTACTGCAAATGATAAATTTGTGATTACAAATGATGACTAAATTTTGCATATATATGACTATTAGTAGCTAATTTATAGTATCTTATAACACGACCAAAATGTAGTCATATTTCTTTGGTCATTAATTGGTTTGAAACGATGACTAAAATTTGCATATATATGACTATTAGTAGCTAATTTATAGTATCTTATAACACGACCAACATTTTGGTCATTAATTGGTTTTCTCGGATGATCATATAGTAATATAATTTTTTGTATATTTGGTCATTAATTGTGGCAATTAATGACTAAATTAATGACCAAATTAATGACTAAATATACTATTAGACGATAAAATCGAGATAACCAATTAATGACATAGATAAAAGCGACTAAAAATTGGTTGTGTTATAAGATACTATAAATTATCTACTACTGGTCACTGACTGAAAAATGGTCATTTATATATAAATTTTAGTCATTTTTTAGTAATTAATTAGCCATTTTGTACTAGTGCATGTGAGGAGAAAAATGAAGCAAAATGATAGAAAATGAAGAAAATAGAGGCCTCATTTATAAAAAGGCTTCTAAGGATTAGTTGGTAACCTTTTTTCAATTGTGTTTTGGAGCTCTCTCATTATTCTTTCTTTCTCTCTCTCACTCTTGGACTCCTAGAGTTTTCTTGGAGCAATTATGGCACTAGAGCAAGAAAGGAAAAGAAGGTGAGAGGAAGCAAAGATCAAGTAGGGAAAGGTAGGATCAAGCAACTACAACTGGCTTCATTGCAAGTATCGAATTTCATGTGTATTTTCCTTGTTATATTTGGCATGCATGGCATTGCATGTGGTTCTTTTTATCATGGCATGAGTTTTATCAGGTGTAACAGTGTTTTTCATCATACCCTTGCCATTTCTGAATAGCCATGGTGTGATGGGGTTCTCATGTTTAGGTTGAGTTGGATTTCTGGATGGATTCGAAGTTGAGTGGGGTGGATCTCTGAATGATAGAGCACATGGCCTAGTGGTCCCTGAACCAGACTGTGGATCACGGTAAAGTCACTGGCCTAGTGACCCCTAAGCCAGACCGTGGGTTGTGGTAATCCAGGATTGTGTTGCCTTCGTGGGCTTAGGAATCCTTGTTAGTGAATGACAAGATATACGTTAAAGCCAAGAGGTGGTTTTCTCTCCATTGGGCCTAGTAATCCCAGGGTTGGGATATGTGGTAAATATTGGAGAGTGGGTTTCAGTTTAGGGCATTGTGATCCGGGTTTGCATTGCGGTAAATCCCGAGGGACCAGGAGACAGGAAAATTCCTCATGGTGTAGGTGGTAAAATCCAGTGGCATCTATTATCACTCCAATATTTATCTAGATTTGATTAGAAAGAAATGATTGGAGGTAACCACAAAGCTACTTTGGAGATTAGGATCTAGCCTTCCTAATGATCAAAGAGGGCTCTCTCTTTATGTTTTAACTTTGTTTAGTTATTTGATTTTAGGCTAGTTATTGTACTTGGGTTTTGATTTGGATTTGGTGGTGGGATCACTTACTTAGATGAAAAGAGAGGTGTCTTTTACCATTGGGCTATGGGGTCAAATGTCAAGCAAACAGGACTGGATCAAGTTCTAAAAACATTGTCTACAAGGCAAGATAGCAGAGTTACTTCAGATCTCAAGGCTGAATGGTGAAGTGGTTTTCAATCGGATCTAAGGAGAAATTAAGGGTTCCTTAGGCCAGATTATGAAGAAAGTGAAAGAGGTCAATTGGGATGGGAGAGCAATTAAGGATTCTCAGATCCGGATATCAGAAGAAAACATGGAAATAATCAACTATTCAAAACAGAGTGTACTTAAACAAATTCTGAGATAAATTTCCAGTTAATTCATTCAACTTTAGATGTAGTGTCCTATTTTTTTAGTATAGTTTTGTTACTCCTATCAAGGGTTATATACATATGATAGGTTGATCACTTGATTAAGGAATAATGTTTTACATACATAGTTATATTTCCTTTTATGTTTATGTATGACAAATTGATCACTGGATTGGGAACAATGTTTTATATAGTTATATTTCCTCTTATATGTGGCATCATTGATTATCTGTATTAGATGGTTTTGGTTAAGTAAAATGTTATACATATGTTTTTTCTATTTGTATCTGATATATGAAGCAGGTGTATGACATGGATGGTGATCCAAGATTGAGACACATATACCCATGGATTCTCATAGCTATACGGAATAGATGGCTAATTATGATTTATGGATGATACATGATTTGTGTGATTATATATGTCTAATATTGTACTAAGCAGGATGTGGTAGGGTACCTGGTCATTTTCCAACAAGGATGTTCAATTATGAATGACTGTGGAAGTCATTTCTTCAAAACCAAAATGAATGTGGAAGCCATGCACCATTCTAGGTAAAATGTGATTAGTAAATTTCATTATGAAATTCATTTGATTCCTTTGATCTATGAGATTGTAATGTGTGCAGGTCTTTGAACAAGGCCTTACCAGCGAACCATCAGACGGGGAAAAGCTCACAATCGATACCATAAGGAGAAACACAAAGTTTCAAAGCATAGTAGATGAGAGGGCATGGAAATTAGGGCGTGGAGTCCTAAATCCAAGAAAGATAAAGACATGGAGTCTTGTATATTTAGGGTGCGGAGTCTTGAATATTTAAAAAAGATCAAGTTGTGGAAGCTTGGATCTTTGGAGTAGATCAGGGTGCGGAGTCCTCAATCTACTAAGGCATGGAGATGCATGAAATAGGGGTGCAGAATCCCTATTCTCCAGAATAAAAATACCACTCATGGATGAATTTCCTTAAATAAAATTTCATCCTCACAATTCTAGAATGACTTTCTAAAAATAGAAAGTCATGTCCAGCATCTCAAGCACGACCTTCCAAAAATAGTAAATAACTTTATATAAATTGGTAATCAAGAAGAGTTGAAGAAAAACAAATTAACTTATCATTAATCAATCCTAATAGTTCAATCCTGATTGAATACTCAATATTATTAATATATTTTATGAGACCGATATTATTATTGAAAAGGAATTACAAGTCAATTTTATCTCCTCAATCAATTCACACATCTCCTTCATGACTCTCTCTCTCTCTCTTAAATAATTCATTATACTCTATTTTATGCACTCATCAAAGAATGGCATATTCCTTTTCACTCATTAAAAATATGTCATAAAATATTCCTCTTACGCTTTCTTTAATGCATATGTTACACTCTCCTCAACTAAGGCAAGCATACCTCTCCTTAATGGCATAAGTTACACTCTAAATGGAATCCAATGCATGCACATTACTCCTCCTTTATGACAAGAATTGGTTGCTCCTCCTATATATGAGTCTCATGTATTCTCACTTGGGTATTAGGAGGCCAAGAGTGGAAGAGACTTGAGGAAAATAGTGAGAGGGAGAGATATGAAGAGTAGCCAATTGCTTCCATAATAAATATGAAATTATTGTTAAAATTCTAAGACCTCTAGCTATTGAGGTTGGCCATGAGTGGTATTGAGAGTAAGTGAAACTTTGCTTCCTTAGTTTTCCTTGCAAATCTCTCTACTATTTTCTTTTGGTACTGCTTGTGAGCTTTTGTAGCTCGGGGGTTCTAGGGGGAGGATTTCTTCTTGGATATGGTTGGGAGGAAAACCGGGTGGTTCACAATGAGTTGGCAAGGATATTGGAGCTGGAGCATACTCTCATTAAAGCTGGAGCATACTCCCATTTTTTGAGTTGTATAAATTCACTGCTAGGTATGTTGGCAACATTATATTGTGTTTCTTTTTGTAGTTCATTACATGGTTTTTCTTATTTGATTGTTGACTGAAACTTAGATGTATATCAAATGCTGCACAATAAATGCTGAAGGAATTTTGCAATAACTGTAGTGTATTTTATGTAAGATTTTTTTGTATAGTTTCATTGCAAGTTGATTTACATCATGTCTTAATGGCTGAAGCATTCAGGCTGCCATGAGTTTTATGAAAACATGTTAATAACACAAATTTGGGGTTTCCTTCTCTTTTACAGCTGTAGATAAGTTTTCAGAATATATGTTTGACAAAAGGGATAAATGAGATAGTATAAATTTGTTCTTGGTTGTGGTTTTAAATAATCGCATTTCTGGGTGTTTCTATCTCAATTTATTTTAACTTTAGGGGCTATCGGTACCTTATGGCCATGTCGCCCCAATGTTGATTTCAAAAAACAGAGTTTCAAAATCCGGTTTTGTAATCTTCTATATTTTATAGATTTGTTGTTGTTGCCTAGTGGTTTGTATTGCTGCTTCTTTTTGTAGCTGTGATTTACCTGGTAATCTCTTTTTATGAAATCATTCTATTATATAAACTTGGAATTATTATTTTAAAGTATTAATGGTTAATACATTGATAGTTTAATAAACTTGTGACTACTTGTTTGATAGTTTAATAGTTAGCAGCTTGTTTTGTGACTGTTAACCGTTGTTCAAAATTCCCAATGGTTGTAACTACATCGCTGCGAGCTATTTGTAAAAATTCTTAAATATTTATAGCCATTATGTCCCTAAATTTTTGTATATGCAGCCATCAAGATGGATGACAGTTCTACTTATGTATTAGGTTCACTTCTTGGCATTACTGATAAAGAAAAAGAAATTATGTAATCTTAGATTCATGTTAGTTAATTTTGGTGAAATCACCTTAAAGGTTATGGTTGTAAGTGTTTCACAAAATGCCTCAAGCACTATACATTTCATGCTTGCAAACTGTTTGACATAATGCTTCAATGGTTGTAGCTAATTACATCTACGAATTGTCTATAAAAATGACTAAGTAAATTTAGGATTTGCAACCAATGTGTTTTGGAGATATCTCAAAGAATAAGCATGATGGTTCCATTGATGTAAAAATCCATGGAAGGCAAATTGGTTAGGTGAAATGTTGTAATTGTTAGCTCACATATGAATTCATAATAATTGGAAACCACTACTTCAGAAGTTGAATTATCTTGTTTTTCTTCCCTTTTTTTACCAAATAATTCATAGACATATTATCTAGAACAAAATCAAATTAGTCACTCTTAAACACTCTTAATTGCAATAGAATGAACAATTAACTTATTGGAAATTGTGGTTTGTAAATATTGATATTATTTATCCCACTAAAGACTCAATCATTTAAATGTGATTTTAAAACTTATGGTTATAAGTTTTGGATCTTGAGGAACCATGACCCGTAGCCTTAATGAGAAGTTTAATATTACCATGGGTTAGTTAGTTAGTAGAAATTAGTATGTAGTGTAAATAATTCCATCTAAAACTAAAAATATAGATATATAACCTTTCCTTAACTTTTACGTCTTAAAAACTTAAACTTAAATAGCATTATGACTCATCCTTAATATAATACTGATGGTTGTTAAGGTGGGACCTAACATATGGTATCAGAGCAGTTTAAAACTCTAGGACCTAGGGCTTGCTTGCTGGTATTTATTTACTTACCTAAATTTTTCCTTGGTCAGGTTAAGTAATCATGGAGATAACATCAAGGAGGAGGAAGGAAGTCTCATCTCCACCTCCGCTAGATAAAGAATATGAGCAAATATCCATCGGGGAAGTAAGGGATATGATGTTATCTTTCCAAAAGATGACTGAAGTCTTGATTATTAGGGTTGGGGGAAATCCTTCAGTGCCTAGTTCTTCATCTCAATTAGAGAGGCAAGAAATACCATCTGATGGATATGTACATAGAGAGTTGGAAAACGTTAAGCTTCCTATCTTTAAGGGTACCAAAAAAGGGGAGGTAGCAAAATCTTGGTTGGAAAACATACACATATGTTTTGAGTTGTGGAATTATTCTAGCAACCAAAAGGCAAAGTTGGCTATATACCAACGTAAGGGGAGTGCACTATTAAGGTGGAGGAACTTAGAATCCCAATTGGGATACTCCATGTCTACCTTGACATGGGAACGATTTGAAGAGGAATTTCAAGAAAAGTACCTTTTTGCTGAATACTTGGAGAGGAAATTGAATGAGTTCCATGATATTAAGCAAGGAACTAAGAAAATCCTTGAATATAAAACATGATCCATGGAGTTTATTAGATGTGCTACCCATCTAAATATTGAAGCCCTCAAGGTAAACAAGTTTTTGTATGGATTGAATCCTATTATAAAGGAAATGGTGCACATTTTGAGGCCTACTATGTTGCATGAAGTAGTGCAACAAGAAATAATAGCTGAGGAAGAATTATTAGGGAACAAAGGGAGGGATACAACCCCAAATCTATCATTCCATGGGAAACCTCCTCGAAGGGGAGGCTACTATGTAAGACATAAGTCAGGTGGTTCACATCATCAGGGATTTCAAAGGAATCATATTTTTAAGAACCAAAGAAATAACCAGGGAAACATCTTAACAAAGTAATGCTTGCACTCAAGAATCACCTAATAAAAGGGTCAAATTTATGAAAACTACTCCCACTAATCGATGTTGGACTTGTGGAGGACCTCATTATGAGCGAGATTGCCCTAAAAAGAAGAATGAAGCACAATCAGAGCAGGAACAAGCCACTGTTAGAGATATGGGTAGAGCCCATAGGATTCATGCAGTTGTGCAAAATCGCCAGGTCAAGCATCAGTCTATAGTGCTTGAAGCATCAGGTAATATAAATGGTATGGTTGTTAGTATTTTGATTGATCCTGGTGCAACTGAAAGTTTTATTTCTCTTAATTCTTTTTTGAAATGTAAATTGGTGGCGATAGAGCAAAATGATTTTGATCAGGTTACAATGGCCTTAGGGCGATCTCAAAAGATTAAATGCTTAGTGAAAGAGTGCCCTTTAGACTTGGGAGTGTGTGTCACAAATGTGAATCTTTATGTGATGCCACTTGGTCATTATGATGTGGTAATTGGGATGGACTGGCTTGAATCCCACTGGGCTGTGCTTAGTTGTCGAAGCAAAACCCTTCATTTTTTGAGTGATGAGGGCTAATCTATGATTATCCATGGGGAAAGGAGACCTGTTTCTTTAAGACTTATCTTATTCTTGCAGATGAAGAGAAGTGTTAGGAAAAGATGTCAAATGTATGCTGTAATGACTTTAAATGAGGGAGAGCTTTCATCCTTTGAACAATATCCTTTCCTTTCAGAATTCTCCGATGTCTTTCCAGAGGAGTTTCCTAGTTTTCCTCTAAAGCAGGAGGTTGACTTCTCCATAGAGCTAAAGGCTGGTACCGAACCTATATCAAAAGCTCCCTATTGAATGTCTATTTTTGAAATTCATGAGTTGCAAGAGTAACTTGAAGAGTTATTGGACAGGGGTATGATTAGACCTAGTGTTTCACCTTGGGGAGCTCCAGTGATATTTGTAAGGAAAAAGGATGGATCCCTTCAGCTCTATGTTGACTACATGCAATTGAATTGAGTAACTATTAGAAATCAATATCCTTTGCCTCACATTGATGATCTATTTGATCAAATGAAGGGAGCCATCATATTCTCCAAGATCGATCTTTGATTTGGATATCATCAACTCAGAGTTAAAGAAAAGGATATTTCCAAAACTGCTTTTCGAACTCGTTTTGGTCATTATAAGTTCGTGGTTTTTCCTTTTGGGTTATCTAATGCCCCAGGAGTGTTTATGAGTCTGATGAATGGTGTATTTAGGAATTACTTGGACAAATTTGTACAAGTGTTCCTCGATTACATCCTAATCTATTCAAAGTCCCCAGAAGAGTATGAGAAACACCTAAGATTGGTGTTACAATGCTTAAGAGAAAATAAAATTTATGCAAAAATGTCCAAATGTTCTTTTTTCCAATCAAAAATCCATTATCTTGGACACATTATCTCCAGTGAAGGCATTGTTGTTGACTCAGCAAAGATCGATGCAATTTCAGAATGGCCAACACCCTCTAATGTGCATGAAGTGCATAGCTTCATGAGTATGGCAATATATTATCAGAGATTTGTGGGTGGGGGGGTTTAAAAATAGCCATCCCTATCACTTCATTGCTTAGGAAGGAAGTACTATTTAATTGGACAAATGAGTGTGAGAATTAATTTTCCAAGCTCAAATAATGTTTGACTATAGCTCCGATACTTGAGGTTCCAGATATGGATAGACCATTCATAGTATGTACTGATGCGTGAAAAGATGGAGTAGGTGCGGTATTATCACAAGATGGTAGGGTGATTGCATATGCCTCTAGGAAGTTAAGGACGCATGAGGAAAACTATGCAACCCATGATCTAGAACTAGCAGCTATTGTTCATGCCTTACAACTTTGGCGACATTATCTGGTGGGAAAAAATTTGAATTGAAAATATATTTACTCAAAGTGGTCTAAATGCTAGGCAAAGAAGGTGGTCAAAACTCCTAAGTGAATATGATTTTGACATAACTTACATCAAGGGTACATTGAACAAAGTAGCCGATGCACTCAGTCGAAGACCACAAATATTTTCAGTAATTCCATTGAAGATTGATTTACAGGAGCGCATCTTGAGGGCACAAGATGTAGATGAATGGTGCAAGGAAGTTAAAGTTTCTCTTTCTAGGGAGGGGGCTAAGAAAAACAAGGTAGAAGGGTATTCTTATGATGACGATGGTATGGTGAGATTCATGCAAAAGATTGTAGTTCCAGATCAAGATGGGCTTCGTGAGTTCATTTTGAAAGAAGCTCACCGTGCAACATATATGGCTCACCCGGGAGTCCAAAAGATGTATGCTGATTTAAAGAAATTTTTCTTTTGGGCAGGCATGAAGAAGGATGTAGCAAATTTTGTGGAAAATGTTTGGAATGTCAGCTAGTTAAAGCAGAACAAGGTCATCTAGTAGGATTGTTGCAGCCGCATAACATTCCTGAGTCTAAATGGGAAGCAATATCTATGGACTTTATTGTTGAATTACCTAAAACAACTAAAAGGCATAACTCCATTTTGGTGGTGGTAGATAAACTTACTAAGAGTGCCCATTTTATATCCGTTAGAGATACTTACAAAGCATATGAAATAGCACAAGTATTTATCAAGGAGGTGGTTAGACTTAATGGTTTTCCTAAGAAAATCATATTAGATAGGGCCTCTATATTTATAGGAAGACTTTGGGCTAGTTTCCAAGGAGCCCTTCAGACACAATTAAATTTCAGTATAGCTTATCATTCGGAGACTGATGGCCAAACTAAAAGAGTAAATCAAGTGTCAGAGGACATGCTTAGAATGTACATAATGGATCAACAATCTAAGTGGGAAGATTATCTTCCTCTAGTAGAGTTTTCTTACAATAACAGTTATCACGCTCCCTTGATATGGCACCTTATGAGTTATTGTATGGAGGACCATGTAGAACACTTTTAAGTTGGGATAGATTAGAGGACAGGATCTCAGTAGGTCTTGAAATTCTTCAAGAAATGGAAGAACAAGTGTGTCGTATAAGACAAAGATTAAAGTGGGCACATGATAGACATAAGAGCTATGCTGATATGAATAGAGTGGATCGTAGTTTTAAAGAAGGGGAACTTGTTTTTCTTCGAGTAAAACCTCAGAAAAGTTCTATTAGGTTTGGGAAAGGATCTAAGCTCTCTCCTTGATTTGTTGGGACTTTTGAGATCATCTAAAGGGTTGGACATGTGGCATATCTTCTTGCTTTACCACTAGTCTTTCATCATATGCATGATGTATTTCATATTTTGGTACTACGTAAGTATGTTCATGATCCTTCTCACATTTTACATTGGAATCAATTACAGGTAATGGACGAAGGAACTCTTAAGGCAGAGTCAGTTTCCATTTTGGACCATCACACTCGACAACTCAAACATCGCATGGTGGACCATCACACTCGACAACTCAAACATCGCATGGTGGACCAAGTAAAGGTCTAATGGGACCCGTACAGTCCTAGTTCCGCCACTTGGGAAGATGCATCTTCTATGCGTCTTGAGTTTCCTTTTTTGTTTAGTTAAACTTTGGGCCAAGTTGACTCCAAGAGGGGGAGTATGTAGTGTCCTATTTTTTTAGTATAGTTTTGTCACTCCTATCAAGGGTTATATATATATATGATAGGTTGATCACTTGATTGAGGAATAATTTCTTACATACATAGTTATATTTCCTTTTATGTTTATGTATGACAGATTGATCACTGGATTGGGGAACAATGTTTTATATAGTTATATTTCCTCTTATATGTGGCATCATTGTTTATCTGTATTAGATGGTTTTGGTTAAGTAAAATGTTATACATATGTTTTTTCTGTTTGTATTTGATTTATGAAGCAGGTGTATGACATGGATGGTGATCCAAGATTGAGACACATATACCCATGGATTATCACGGTTATGCGGAATCGATGGTTAATTATGATTTATGGATGATACATGATTTGTGTGATTATATATGTCTAATATTGTACTAAGCAGGATGTGGTAGGGTACCTGGTCATTTTCCAACAAGGATGTTCAATTATGAATGACTATGGAAGTCATTTCTTCAAAACCAAAATGACTGTGGAAGCCATGCACCATTCTAGGTAAAATGTGATTAAGTAAATTTCATAATGAAATTCATTTGATTCCTTTGATCTATTAGATTGTAATGTGTGCAAGTCTTTGAACAAGGCCTTACCGGTGAACCATCAGATGGGTAAAAGCTCACAATCAGTACCATAAGGAGAAACACAAAGTTTCAAAGCACAGTAGATGACAGGGCATGGAAATTAGGGCGTGGAGTCCTAAATCCAAGAAAGATAAATACGTGGAGTCTTGTATATTTAGGGCATGGAGTCCTAAATATTTAAAAAAGATCATGTTGTGGAATCTTGGATCTTTGAAGTAGATCAAAGTGCGGAGTCCTCAATCTATTAAGCACGGAGATGCATGAAATAGGGGTGCGGAATCCCTATTCTCCAGAATAAAAATACCACTCATGGATGAATTTCCTTAAATAAAATTGCATCGTCACAATTCTATAATGACTTTCTAAAAATAAAAAGTCATGCCCAACATCTCAAGCACGGCTTTCCAAAAATAGTAAATCACTTTACATAAATTGGTAACCAAGCAGAGTTGAAGAAAAACGAATTAACTTATCATTAATCGATCCTAATAGTTCAATCTTGATTGAATACTCAGTATTATTAATATCTTTTACGAGACTATGATATTATTATTAAAAAGGAATTACAAGTCAATTTTATCTCCTCAATCAATTCACACATCTCCTTCATGACTGTCACGGCTCTATGTAACTCTCTCTCTCTCTCTCTCTCTCTCTCTTTTAAATAATTCATTATACTCTATTTTATGCACTCATCAAATAATGTCATATTCCTTTTCACTCATTAAAAATATTTCATAAAATATTCCTCTTACGCTCTCTTTAGTGCATATGTTACACTCTCCTTAACTAAGGCATGCATACCTCTTCTTAATGGCATAAGTTACACTCCTCTAAATGGAATCCAATGCATGCACATTACTCCTCCTTTATGAAAAGAATTGGTTGCTCCTCCTATATATGAGTCTCATGTATTGTCACTTAGGGATTAGGAGGTCAAGAGTGGAAGAGACTTGAGGAAAATAGTGAGAGGGAGAGATATGGAGAGTAGCCAATTGCTTCCACAATAAATATGAAGTTATTGTTAAAATCCTAAGACCTCTAGCTATTGAGGTTGGCCATGAGTGGTATTGAGAGGAAGTGAAAATTTGCTTCCTTAGTTTGCCTTGCAAATCTCTCTACTGTTGTCTTTTGGTACTGCTTGTGAGCTTTTTCAGCTCGGGGGTTCCAAGGGGAGGAGTTCTTCCTGGATATGGTT
Organism: Pinus taeda; assembly: GCA_000404065.3. NCBI lineage: Eukaryota > Viridiplantae > Streptophyta > Pinopsida > Pinales > Pinaceae > Pinus > Pinus taeda. The sequence goes on from APFE030781766.1 coordinate 26,219, forward strand.
GGGAGGAAAATCGGGTGGTTCACAATGAATTGGTAAGGATATTGGAGCTGGAGCATACTCTCATTGGAGATGGAACATACTCCCATTTTTTGAGTTGTATAAATTCACTACTCGGTATGTTGACAACATTATATTGTGTTTTTTTTTGTAGTTCATTACATGGTTTTGCTTATCTGGTTGTTGACTGAAACTTAGATGTATATCAAATGCTGCACAATAAATGTTGAAGGAATTTTGCAATAATTGTAGTGTATTTTATGTAAGTTTTTTTTGTACAGTTTCATTGCAAGTTGATTTACATCATGTCTTAATGGCTGAAGCATTCAGGTTGCCATGAGTTTTATGAAAACATGTTAATAGCATAAATTTGGGGTTTCCTTCTCTTTTTATAGCTGTAGATAAGTTTTTAGAGTATATGTTTCACAAAAGGGATAAATGAGATAGTATAAATTTGTTTTTGGTTGTGGTTTAAAATAATCACATTTCTGGGCGTTTCTGTTTCGATTTATTTTAACTTCATGGGGTATCAGTGCCATTTGGCCATGTTGTCCCAACTTTGATTTCAAAAAATAGATTTTTAGAATCCAGTTCTGTAATCTTCTATATTTTATAGATTTGCTGCTGTTGCCTGGTGGTTTGTCTTGCTACTTTTTTTTGTAACTGTGATTTACCTGGTAATCTCTTTTTATGAAATCAGTCTATCATATAAACTTGGAATTATTATGTTAAAGTATCAATGGTTAATACATTGATAGTTTAATAAACTTGTGACTGCTTGTTTGATAGTTTAATAATTAGCAGCTTGTTTTGTGACTGTTAATCGTTGTTCAAAATTCCCAATGGTTGTAATTACATCACTGCGAGCTATTTGTAAATTTTTTAAAATATTTATAGTCATTATGTGCCTAAATTTTTGTATATGCAGCCATCAAGATGGATGATAGTTCTACTTATGTATTAGGTTCACTTCTTGGCATTAATAACAAAGAAAAATAAATTTTGTAATCTTAGATTCATGATAGTTAATTTTGGTGAAATTTCCTTAAAGGTTATGGTTGTAAGTGTTTCACAAAATGCCTCAATGGTTTTACATTTCATTCTTGCAAACTGTTTGACATAATGCTTCAATGGTTGTAGCTAATTACATCTATGAATTGTCTATAAAAATGACTAAGTAAATTTAGGATTTGCAACCAAGGTGTTTTTGGAGATATCTTAAAGAATAAACATGATGGTTCCATTGAAGTAAAAATCCATGGAAGGCAAATTGGTTAGGTGAAATGTTGTAATTGTTAGCTCACATATGAATTCATAATAATTGGAAACCACTCCTTTAGAAGTTGAATTATCTTGTTTTTCTTCCCTTGGTTTTACCAAAGAATTCATAGGCATATTATCTAGAACAAAATCAAATTAGTCACTTTTAAACACTCTTAAATGCAATAGAAGGAGCAATTAGCTTATTAGAAATTGTGGTTTGTAAATATTGATATTATTTATCCCACTAAAGACTCTATCATTTAAATGTGATTTTAAGACTTATGGTTGTAAGCTTTGGATCTTGAGGAACCATGACCCTATAGCCTTAATGAGAAGTTTAATATTACCATGGGTTAGTTAGTTAGTAGAAATTAGTACGTAGTGTAAATAATACCATCTAAAACTAAAAATATAGATATATAACCTTGCATTAACTTTTACGTCTAAAAAACTTAAATTTAAATAACATTTTGAGTCAACCTTAGTATAATACTGATGGTTGGTAAGGTGGGACCTTACATATGGTATCAGAGCAGGTTAAAACTCTAGGGCCTAGGGCTTGCCTGCTAATATTTATTTACTTACCTAAATTTTTCCTTGGTCAGGTTAAGTAATCATGGAGAGAACATCAAGGAGGAGGAAGGAAGTCTCATCTCCACCTCTACAAGATAAAGAATCTGAGCAAATATCCATCAGGGAAGTAAGGGATATGATGTTATCTTCCAAAAGATGATTGAAGTATTTATTAGTAGGGTTTGGGGAAATCCTTCAGTGCCTAGTTCTTCATCTCAATTAGAGAGGTAAGAAATACCATCTAATGGAGATGTACATAGAGAGTTGGAAAAAGTTAATCTTCCTATCTTTAAGGGTACCACAAAAGGGGAGGTAGCAGAAGCTTGGTTGGAAAACATGCGCCTATGTTTTGAGTTACGGAATTATTATAGCAACCAAAATGCATAGTTGGTTATATACCAACTTAAGGAGAGTGCACTATTATGGTGGAGGAACTTAAAATCCCAATTGGGATACTGCATGTCTACCTTGACATGGGAACGATTTGAAGATGAATTTCGAGCAAAGTACCTTTCTACTGAATACTTGGAGAGGAAATTGAATGAGTTCCATGATCTTAAGCAAGGAACTAAGACAATCCTTGAATATGAAGCATGATTCATGGAGTTGCTTGGATATGCTACCCATCTAAATACTGAAGCCCTCAAGGTAAACAAGTTTTTGTATGGATTGAATCCTATTATAAAGGAAAAGGTGCACATTTTGAGGCCTACTACGTTGCATGAGGTAGTGCAACAAGAAATTATAGTCGAGGAAGAATGATTGGGGAACAAAGGGGGGGATAAAACCCCAAATCTATCATTCCATGGGAAACCTCCTCGAAGGGGAGGCCAATATGTAAGACATAAGTCAGGTGGTTCACATCATCAGGGATCAAAAGAATCCCTGGCCAACACCTCAAAGTCTATTTTTCTGTAGTCAGCTGATGTCTTTGGCTGCTGGACAGTTGCCTGCATGAAGGACACCTGCATTTTTCCTGTGTTGATGTCAAAAGCTGACATCAACCTACTTTGATTTGCTGGTGTGTGCATGAAGTATTAAGCATATGTTTCAGCCTTCAACTACTCATTTCTCAACATGATCTCCTTCTATCTGTCCTTGATATCCTTTTCTTTATCTACTGGTCTGGTGAAAGAAGAAACCTTAACACCGAGATGTCTCTTAATTAGTTGAGTGTTAGATGTTGAGGGATGTTGTGTTTCTCCTGAAGCTGTTGTACCTTTGCTTCTTTCCACCATTGTATCAGTGTCAGTTATTTCCACTGATTCAATGGTGTCCTCCTATTCAGTTAGAGGATTCAGCTTGGGCCTCTTCCTGTAACTAATCTCAAACTGCTCATCAGTGGTTTCCATAGAAGAACTGGAACCCTCCTCCCTGTTTCTCTTTGGGTTTCTCTCCTCATTTGCAGGAGTCTATAAAATAGGAGGAATGTTCATTGGTTCTCCTAGTTTTGGAACCTGTAGGAAGGAACTTTCATCAATCTGTCTCTCTACATTAATCAATGTATTCTCTACATCCACTACAATGCTATCCATGTCATTTAGATGTTTTCCAACCATTCTGATTGGTTGGAAAACCTCTCAATGTTTGGTCTGGTATGATGGATGAAAGGTCCCAATTTAACCTTGATCCTCAGTTTATTTATGACTCCATGAGGGCCATATTGCCACATAAAACTGTTTTTGAAATTCATTTGTTGCAAAATCTTATCTGCCTCTGGTCTAGCTTCCCTGGTGCTACAAATGAAGGGGCCCAATTGGTTTTTCATTTTGAATTGAGTTTTCTTCCTAGTTGCTAGGAAGTTGACTTCATCAAAATTGATAATCTACCTAAAATATTCTAGTGCAAATATCCTCATGGGGAGGTATTTGGGTAGTTTGTAAGCGGTAAATTGGCATCCATAAATTCTTATCTCTGTGTGGTTCTAGTACAGATACTAGTCTCCCACCTTACTGTTCTTGGCTAACTATAACACCCTTTTGATCTCTTGGTTGATTCTAGGCTGAGGGCTACTGGTTAGCATATTCATGACTGGATGGACAAATGAATCAATGAAGTCCTTGTAAGTGAATGTAGTGGAGTACTTTTGGATCAAGGGTGTCCAATAAATAACTGATCTTTGATTTCCCTTGGTATCCAACTTTTGAATGTTAACAAGGAATTTATCTGATTGATAATACAAGAACATATGAAATAATACAGAAGAGTACTTGAAGACTCTTTGAGTAGGTAATCTAGTGAACTGTTCCTGCATCTTGCCTGCAATGAATTGAGCATAGTTGTAAATAATAGCAAGAGGCTTGGCTTGGCTAAAGATGGAAATGAATTCCAGGACATCCTCATGCACATGCTCATCTGTGGTGTATCCAAAGTGCAAGAGAGCATAGTAATAATTTGTTTGCCTCTCTCAGAAAAAATAGTGGCAGCATAAGGGGGACTATCTGTGGGAGTATGACGTTCCTCAATGGTGAAAGTTTGGAAAATTTGTGCTATTATGGGTAGGTCTAACTTGGTATAAAAGTCCAACAATTCTCCAATAGACAATGAGGTCTCATTAGGGCTTGGTTGGACTTGTAGCATTTGGTTAATGGATTCTGCAGTGATGGTAAACAATACTTATTGGTTAGGGGTGACAATGGCCCTTTGGCTAGGAATGTAGCAAGCATGACAAAAGTGGATAATGTTTGGGAATGGATCTACTTCTGGAAACAAATATTTGGGCAAATTAGACTCTCAAAGGTGGATGTCATCGTTCTGGTTTAAGAATCTGTCCTTACTCAAGCAGTGGAGCTTTAGAAGGTAGGTAGGGGAGGCTGTGGTCAATGTCCAAGTGAGGGGTTTGTAGAGGTCTCATGTCCAAAGAGGTTTTGGAAGCCATAATTGGGTGTACATATATGAATTAGGCTTTGAGGGGTTTTAGGAGTGAGTTTAGTAGTTCTAGTATAGTGAGAGGGTAATTATAGTCCACAAAAGAAGGGTTTTGGGGTATAAATAGGTTTCTTTTTTATTCAGGGAATTTTCTTTAATTAATTCGATTAATTAAGCTTCCAATTAGACTATATGCTTTCAAATTGAAGGGTCATTTTGGTTTTCCCAAGAATACCTGGAAATTGATGGTCTGGCTTGCAAACTGGGTTCAGTGGCGATTATAGAGGGTACGGTGGCTTCAACTGTGAACTGGTTGCTTGAATTAGGTGTCCAGAGCTTCTTCAGGTAGCAGATAGTGGTCAATTTGATCGCAGAGGTCTCAGGGTGTCACAATGGCTAAGCAATAGTTGCAGTGAAAAATGAGCGAAAAGAGTGAATTAGGGCTTTTCCGGCCTTTTAATGGGTAACGGTCACAGTTTGGCGTGGAAATTATGAATGAACAATGGGCAGTTTTCAGCTTTAGCGGGGAGGTGGTTTTCTCGGCCATCGCACTGCTTTTGGAGGGTGCGTGGTATTTTTTGCGAGCACGCGATCTCAATTGGTTCCACCACGTAGCAGAACAGGGCTCAGGCAAAACCGTGAATCTCGCATGCTCTCGGGCTATTATCGGTAGAATAATGAACCCACGCGATATGGATGTGCACCGTCGGATCTGGGGGCAGGAGATCGGACGACTGTCACGTGATTAAGATGCACGGAGAGAATTGTGAAAGAGATTTGCGGGGCCCAGGGTTTAATTACATAGAAATGTAATTAATTAACTAATAAGGTTAGGATTTTTAACATAAGCAGCGGGTTAATAAAGTGGGACTAGGGGTTATGTGGCGGGGTTTTTTAACCGCACCAAGGGTTGGTGGGTTAAAAGAGGTTTGTTGGGGAAATATGAAATGGGGGGTTTTATTAGATAAAGCAGGGGGAGAAAAACTTAGGATAAAGGGGTTTTTGTGGGTTTTGAAGGGAAATAGGGAAATTAATAAGGGGGAAGGTAATATTTGCAATGGGGAATGGGTTTCACACTAGGGAAAAGGGGTTTTGGGTAGGGGAATGATTTTTGAAAGGTAATTACTAGGGAAATGTGTGAAACCAAGGGGTAAGGGTCAAAATGAGGAGTAAAAGGGATTTATAAGTGATGAAGGGGTAATGGGGAAATTAGCAAATAAGCATAGGGGGTGAAATGAGGGGAAGTTAGTTAAACCAACTTGTGAATATCCTTTCTTTCTCATGAATCCTCCTGCACATGAAACATAGGATTAAGCACGATAAAGGTTCTCTTTGACTTAGCAAACTTGTGCATTTGTAACCTTTCTTCTACCTACCCTTTATTTATCCTAACATTTTTTCTTCATTTTATTGGGTGCATTTGAGCTTGCTGACCCTTTCTTTCCTTTTCTTTTGACAAGCAAAATATCTAATTCTAACCTTATAACTTCCAATGGCTCAGATTAAACTAATGAGCTCACTTTTGTTCTCTACCTAACTACTGATTTGCCAAGGTTAAACAGTTTGGCTAGTTGCTGATTCTCTATCTATCAACATAAAATTTAAAGCATGAATAAGTCAATATTAAGCTATTTGACCATCATGGATTATGTCATTTCTGACAAGCTGCACACAACCTTATTTTACAAAGTAAAGTAAAAAGTAGTGGCATTTGAATTTGCACACTTTCATGATCTGTTTTATTTCTTTTTGGGGTTCATATTTTTCACTTTTTTTCACTTTTTCTTTCTTTTTGTCCTTTGATTATTCTTTTAGGACATACCCTCTTTTCATTTTTTAATTTTTAATAAGGAAAACATTTTGCAGAAAGAAAAAGTATGTACAATATTACAAGACTAACCAAAGCCAATTCAAAATTATGAATCCTATTATTATAGGACCCTAACAACATCCATCCTTGTTTGGCCTAGTGATTGGGTGGAGATCATGGTAAATCTTGTTATCATCTGTTCATTGTGCTGGCCTAGTGATTTATGATGGATTATGGTAACCCCTGGTTTCTATTGATGAGGGTGAGGTGGTTTAGCCTTGGTATGCCCTTATTGGTTCTTTTGGTTTGAGTCCCATATTCATATTTGGAATATGGCACGAGGGTGAATGGGTGAAGAGAGATTTGGCTCAACCATTCTATGGTTGGGTGGAATGGGGTAGTCCCATCTTGAGTTGGTTTATTGCATTCATTACTGAAAATTTCATTCACTTGACTTTCATGTATAAATGTATTGATGTATATGTGGATTCTATGGCTGATATGTTTATGATATTTCTATCCCTATTATGCTGGTTAAATGTATGTTTTATGACAACATCTATGTATGGCTCTCAACATGTTTTTACTTGTGAATGAATGGATAATTTATTTATGGCCTAACAGATGATAATGCAACAAATGACAAGAGGGAACAATGGTTCATAGGGATTCTTAGATAAGTATGAGATCCCTACACTTAATTCTATTGTTTACACCTATAGGTTACATGTTGAGGATATGTTTGACGAAATGTCTGTCATGGATAGTAGGGGTTTGGTTAAGGTATTGTTCAACTTATTGCTTTGGAATCATTATTTCCCTGTAATTTTATCGATTTTAAGCTATCACTCCATTTTGGGCAGTGACCTGGGCTCTCGGCCTGAAAAGGCAGCTTAAATCCCAGGGTCGTTGGCATATAACTGACAATTTTAGTCTTTACCAACTGGAAAGAAAGCCTATGCAAGTGACTTTAGGTTTCTGGACACTTTATTACCCATTTCATGGGAGCGACTGAGGCCTAAGATGTCCAGAACATCAGTGGGACCCAGGTACAAGCTGTCTGAGTGACTGACTTGTATCCTGAGGATTCTGAAGCTGATGATGGATGTTTGTTTGTGATGTTTCCATTGATTCCACTTCGTTAAGGTCACATAGGAGGTTGAATCCAATCATAGTAGCCTCTTGTCTCATGTTTACCCCGGTTGGCTAGTTACTTGCGTAGATGTGGGAGGAGGGTGTTACAATAGATGCTCCCATACTTGGTGGGGAACCTACCAAGACCCCCAAAGTCTTGAATTGGACATGTTATCTTTTATGCAAATGGTCCTAGATTTGGTAGGGAACCTGGCAGACATCCAACATCTTGACTTGGGTAGGTGTTTCACTTTGCAAATGCTTGTAGTCTTGGTCGAGAACCTTGCAAGCATCTAACGTCTTGAATTGGGTGGGATCTCCATTTTGCAAACACTCTTAGACTTGGTCAGCAACCTGGTGGGCCTTCAATATCTCGACTTGGGTGGGTGCTCCACTATGCATATGCTTCCAAACTTGGTTGGGAATCTAACAGACTTGGAACATCTTGACTTGGGCAGGTACTCCACTTTACATACTCTTCCAGACTTAGTTGCAAACCCGGTGGCCTTCCAACTTCTTGACTTGCAAATGTGCTCCACTCTACAGACACTCTTGGACTCAGTTGTGGACTTGGCGGTCCTCCAACGTCATGACTTGATTTGGTGCCCCAGTCTGCAATTGCTCCCAAATAAGGTTGGGAACCATACGAACCTTCAAAGTATTTCCTCGTATGGGTGCTCCAATCTATAGATATTATCATACTCGATCAGGATGAACATATCAATGAAATTAATCGATGTAGGATGAACTCATCGACCTAGGACGAAGAGATTGGGACAATTGATCAACTTATTCATTCAGAGAAAGTAGCAATTGTTATTCCACCGATTTCACTTTTCATTTCACAGTCCGACGAGCCCATAAAATCATTCCATGGTGAATCATAAATACCAGAGGTCCATAAGAAGGAAAAAGGAAGTGCTGTAAATGACAACAATATATTTTTTAATTTAGTAACCGGAGAACCCACAGTAATAACTATTTTTCATCAACATTTCAAATCCCAATAGGGATCCATCATTAGGACATTCTTGAAGGGTTATAATTTTGCATCAATAAATATCCTGATAACTAATAAAAATCAAAATGTCAATATGAGCCAAAGAGAACATGATTGGGAAATCATAATCACACATATTGAGTTTGAGCCTCCATTTTGTCACACCAAAAGTGAAAAGGATACCATCATATTTTCTATACAAAGCTACAACAAATAGTAACATGCAATACATTGGTCATTTATGATTAGCTACAATTTCAGTTTTTCCTTATCAATGAGAATTTAAAAATAACTGCATTTTAATAATGTTGTGCCTTTGGCTCTACAAAGTGTATGGATATTCTATGCAATCCTATCATAACTTAATTTTCTGACAACCAGCAACCTTGCGAATACTTGTCCATGGACTGATTTTTATACATTGTACACAATACATGTGTTCTTTAGAAACATACAAAAATAATAGGAAAAACGAAACTTTATTCATGGACAATCACACATTTCCAATGCAACAATTAATTCAATTCAAAGATCAACTAAATCCACTATTGTTTAGTTGGCATCCAAGTGCGAGTAATTTTTTTTTTTTTCTTAATCAAAGTATGAAAATGAGAAAGGAGAAAAATTAGATAAATATTTTTTATAAAATTTATTTTTTTATTGCCAGATGTGCACTTTAGCTTAGTATGATAGAGATGTTGTAATGCCATGTCTTGTTTTGTTTAACATTGTTAATCAAATTATATAAAAAAAAAAAAATTATAAATTAAAATTAACTTAAAGTACAATAGTGAATTTACCATCCACACTACGTGAAAACATTTTTGCTCGATTAACATAAAATAAAATTAATAAAAAAATAGGATTTAAATAAAGATAACTTCATGGTATTGAATCATGGTATGAGAACCCATGGTATTGACCCATAGTATTCATGTGGAATATAACCTATTTAAATTAGGGAATTAAACTAGTCTAGATTAATCTTAACTCTAGATCTACCAAGATATATTTTCATTCTAAAAGATGTTTGCATCTCAAGGGATTTGATCCCTCTCGGAGCTTGGTAGATCCAGAGTTAAGATGGATCTAGACTGGTAAATTTAAAACTAGCAATTGCACATAAAGGTGAAAAGATACACTGAATGAATATAAGATTTACAAGACCCTGTAACCAAGAATAGAGCCCATTACTAAATCGATCCTCACTACACTTGCTCGCAACCCCTAATAAACCATAAGAATTGTTAATAGAGAAAAAACTATCAAAAAAACTATCAAAAAAATTGTCCAAAAAAAAATCCATATATGTCTACGAAATGAAATAGAAAGGGGCAAATACTTGTGGAATTTATGCCATGCAAGGAGGGATTTTTTCTAGTGAATGTATAGTTTGTATAACTCTACCTAAACACTTTACTCGTGTGCAGTAAGTTATATATTTCGCTTTAACTTTTTTGAATATTCATCCCTTTCCCCAAAAATTCAGTGCCATGTACTTCCATCCAATAACTAAAATGCAGGTTGTCATATTTTGTCACATGCCATATCATAGGTGGCATGTATATCCATCCAATAATTAAAACACAGGTTGTTAGAGATTTTCGGACTAACACTATGTAATGAGTGTATTGGATTGATCACACTCACTACACAGTGTTAGTCCGGAAATCTCTAACAATATAATTCACTATGAAAGTTTCCAATCACTCAAAACAAAGGTTGTCGTATGTCGTCACATGCCTAGAAATGCTACTACTGCACATATTTTGTATCCATTATTCCATCACAAAAAGTGACTTTTCAAGAAAAAAATAAATCCCATAGAGAAACATTGAGTGCTTGACTTTTATGCAAAAAAAATTTAACATTTTATTGAGAGGATATTACTTTTTATAACAATAAATTAATTAATCTCCTTATGTGTAGACTTCCACACTTGACTTATCGACTTGCCAAAAATATATATTTTATAGCAACATTGAAAATAAAAAAATTAACCTATTAATTTTTATTTTAGTGAATTTCCCATATCTCCTTATGTGCAGGCTTCCACATTTGACTTATCGACTCTCCGTGTAAAACAAAGTGTTCTTTTATCTATTTGATAAAAGAAACATTATGTTGGTAGAGGCACACTATACCTGACCTGGCTTGGAGATTTGGTTATACATTGGTGATGACATTAAGATTTATTTAATCCCATAAATAAGCCATGACACATTATTTTGATTTATATTTCATATAAATTTTGTAAAATAATTAAAAAGAGATTTGGTTATAGATTGGTGATGATAATAAGATTTATTTAATCCCATAAATAAGCCATCACACATCATTTTGATTTATATTTCATATAAATTTTATAAAATAATTAAAAAGAAATATTTACACATGTATGGATAATTAAAAATATAAAATATGCACATAATTTTATGATATTTTCAACCTTGTCCATTTCAACCCATCCACCTTTATTCTCTATTAGCAAATTGGTCCTTTTTTGGTTGGTTGGTTTCGTTTGGTCGAGATCATACCTCAAACCACATCACTTTGTTGAACATTCTACTTAAATGTGGCCCAACCATTGATTGGAATGACTAGAAAAAGGCAAATCCCGTCGAGGCAATGAGTACATGCCATGGGATTAAAAAGTTTGAATAATTTCTCACCATCAAAGCTCACTTTCTTAGATGGATAATTATTTAGTGAGTATTCTATTCATACACGGTGGATTGTTTGCGGTGTTGTGTGCACAACCCTTTCTCTTGTGAACCCTCTCGCTTTAAACATCATTCGTGTTTTGCATATTGAAGTTTTTCTGGCAGAGAAATGTTAGGTAAACTTGACTCAAGATAAAGTCAAAGTTGACCAGGTTAAACAATGACGGTTTTGGGGCACATGGTATTGTGCACCCATAGTATTCTGCCCGTGGTATTATATGTAATGGAGCTTATAAAAGGTTGGAAGGACTTCATTGTAATGCAAGACCTGGAGGTGAGCGGTGAAGGCTCACTTGGTCGGATTGGCTAGGGTTTTGGCCAATTCTAATGAGATCTTATTAGGTTGGGTTTTTCCCCGGATTTGGGGTTTTCCCGGATAAACATTTTTGTTTATGTGTTTATGGTTGTTGTTGGTTATTTTGTTATATATATTCCTCTCAGTAATTATTTATGTTATGCAATAAATTTCTTAACATTCCCCCCTTAAACTTGACTTGGGGTTCCTTGACTAACTCTAGCCAAACTTTCTAAGTGAGACAATCCCGCTCACTCTAGCTCTTACCCCCCTCTGAGTTTTTACCTGGGGTATTGTTAACTCGACATCCCCTCTATCACCTAGGTCTAACCCAGACTTTACCGGTGATCACCGAGGGGTACACATGCCTTACCAGGTCTTACAGTAGTATGCCCATTTACATGCAATAATTTTGACTTCATTGATTTTTATTTTTATTTTTGTTTATTGCTACTGTGATTCTGATCCATCCTCTCTCAATTTGATTTTCTCAAAAACTTCTATCAAACCGCTCCAATTGCGAGCCCAAGAACCTTGTAGATTCCAGCACCGGTGGCCTCAAGTAACAGAAAACAAACAATTTTAGAAGCAGCATGAACAATTTTCTTCTGTTGACCTGCATACAGCCCCCGCCTACTCCATCTTTCAACACGGCATAGAACACACAGGAAATATCCCTTATCGATTCCCTACAAAAAAGCTACGAACAAAATGAGTGTTGAATTTAATATTACCAAAAGGTATCTCTCAACCTTCTTTAAATAGCCGCATGAATCCTGAACAATTTGTCAGCATGTTCCAAACCGGTAAATATCACAAATGCACTACAATCCCTGGAAGTTACAACACTATCTTCCGCACATTCTCCTCGAGGCTCTTCCGCGTACGATTGTTCCACCATTATTTTCCAGACCTAGATCTGTAAAAAGGCTGCATTGATCTCATCAAGCACAATAAACCCCTGGCATCAAAGAATCCCTTTGAAGCCAATATTTGGCTCTGATACCACTTGTTGGAGACACAATTGCCATTACACCAAAACCCGCAGGTATTAGTAAACAGACACATCGCTATATTTAAGCACATGCCTTGAAACACACTGGGAGCATTGACCTTCTACACCACCATTAACGGGGAGCTAACAAGAAAATCATTCATGGTGATTTGAAAAGCCTCTACATTTGAATTTTATGTATTATGGGAAATCATAAAGCATGTGCAAGCTCAAACTCCACATGGTGGAAGAGCAGAAGCCCCTGAGATCATCACAAATAAAGGGCCTCAGTACAAGTACGAACGACATCGGTGGCGCCAACCTCTTCTCCACTGCACTCCCAATTCGCTCGCTGGTGTTAGGGAATCCCTCCTCGAAAACCCCATTTTCTACTTATACAAAGAAATTGCAGATGCCACCACAAAATTAGGTGTCCACATACATTTATTTTTGTTGACATAGGTTAATTGTGTTAGTGTGACATAGAGTCAATTTTGATTGCTATTATTATAATTTTTAACTGTTCACTACCGTTATAATTTTTATGTGCTTACATATGGAAGATTTTGATTCCTAACACTATAACCTCTAGGTGGACACCAGTGCTATAACTTTTATGTGCCTACATATGGCCCTTCCCTAGACATAGGCCAATAAAAAAGATTTAAACTTTAAATCTCATCATTTACATAACACTTCATATAACACTATGATCACCTCTATGTGCCTACATATGCTCTCTTTGGTAGACATAGGCAATAGGAAGGATTTAAACCTTAAATCTCATAATTTACATAACACTTCATATAACACTATGATCACCAACTAAACTACCCCTTAATCTAATTTTTTTTTTTTAATTGTGTCAATGCTCTCCAACCTAGTATGGTAGAGATTTTGTAATGTAATGTACTGTTTAACATTTTCACTTGGTCAAATTACATAAAAATAAAATAGAATAAAATAACATAAAATTATAATTGTATTATTAAGTTATAATTAAGTCAGGCTAGATTTATCTTAATTCTGGATCTATTAGGTGTCGAGAGATTAAATTTCTTGAGATACAAATCACTTTTAAACTAAAAAGAGATTTGATTCCTCTAAAAACTTGGTAAATCTAAAATTAAAATAAATCTAAATTAATATTTATATTCTAAAATTATATTATATAAATATAAATATTAAATTATATTTACATCAAATAAAATAAATCATTCTAGTTTTTCATTATTTGCCTTTTTAACCATTCACTTTTAAATTAATATTAATATTTATTAATTTCAATTCCTTTTTCTTAGGCACTATGTTGTACTTTGGGTTCATTTTTGTTTAATCACAATATCTCCTTCTTTATACCCTTTAGATTAATATAGACACCCCGACACCGCTAGGTGCAACTAAGCTTTAAAAATAAGATCTCTGAGTGATTAGCTCACAATTGTGTCATTTAGTTGTAACATTCCTTTAATTTCCAGTTGGCCGTACATTTTTCCAAACCTGAAATTGAAATTAATATCAGAAATTATTTCATGTCCACAAGATTCCTATTCCAAGGGATGAGTTCCCTTCTTTGATGTGAACTCCCATATGCCTGTTGATGAGCCAGATGCCTCTCGATGAAATATAAATCCCAACGTGAGAAAAAATTGTCATCCTCTTGATAATGATGATGGGTAGTGGGTGATGACTGTCATTATCATGAATGACTAATGATGCGGTGACGAGGGCTTGGCGACGGTTGTCAATCCTCACAATTAAACAACAAAGCAACGTTCAAAGCCTCGGGAGTCTTGAAAGCACAAAAGCAATTGCTAAATTTCTATAAATTAAAATTTTTAATATTCATAAATAAAATAATTTATTTATATTAATATCTAAAATAATATTAAATTGAAAAAAATATTTATTATAATTCAAACCAATTTTTTTACACTCATCCATTCTACTGTACCCCATAAACTTTGCCTAAAACCCTTAGAACTTATCATATTACTCGTTAATATTCATCTATTCTACCATAATCTTGGCCTAAAACCCTTAAAACTCATCATATTACTTGTTAATACTCATCCATTCTATCATAATCTTGGCCTAAAACCCTTAAAACTCATCATATTACTAGTTAACAAATAGAACTTTAGAAATCAGATATAGTTTTTGGAAGAGATCCTTCTCTATATTCAATTCAATCAATTTTTTTTATATAACTAAATATTTTTAGATTTTTTCCATCAACTTTGCCTAAAACCTTTAGAACACATCATATTACTAATTAACACTCATACATTCTACCATAATATTTGCCTAAAACCTTGAAAACTCATCATATTACTATTACTAGTTAACAAATAGAACTTTAAAAATAAGATATAGTTTTTGGAAGACATCCTCCCCTATATTCAATTTAATAAAAAAAAAATTGCATAACTAAATATTTCTAGATAGTTTATATTTTTTTATTAAATATTTTATGAATATGAAAATGATATTTTTAAAAATTTCAATTTTATTTCAATAATTTATTGGTGCCTAAATTTAATATTACATTTTTTACAAAGATTTAATTATTTGTATAAATAAAACTATATGTTGCAAATATTTTTGTTAATAAATATGTGATGATATGAAATCCACATAAGATGGTTATGAGTATAAAAATTCATTTAATTATATTAGAAGTGATCTGGAGAATGCAACAAAATATAGATATAAACATAACACAGAGATGTAGCAAGAATAAAACTTCACTTCATTAATATCAAAGAATTGAAATATGCTTACATATATAATGGAAACTAGTTCAGACGATGGTAGTTTATCTTTGAGAAGAGATGTGGTGACTACATGCCTCTAAACTATGTTACAATGAGGCTCGAAGGCTTATTTATTATTGATAAACAATGGAAAACCCTAAACATCCAAAAACCTAACCATGGGAGATGAACCACCAAAAATATGGGTCCCGTTTTGGTAAATTGATATATGAACTTCCCGGGGTCGTAACTTTGACATACGATCTTCGTTTGACGCACACAATGCCTCGTTAGAAAGATATATCATAGGACTACAAATTTTGAATGCAAACATGAGTCTTTCAATCATGTTTGCCTGTTTTCCCCAAAAAAACATTGTTTAGGACCTCAAAACGGCTCCAAAAGTTCAAGACCCGAAACATGGCCAAAAATAGTAAACAGTGCTACAATTAAGGAACTGAAAAACTAAAAGATACGGTGGTGGGAGTCCAAGTGGAATAGACGGGTGGTCACGATATCCACTTGGATCAGTCTTCCCCCCTTAGGAAGCAATGATACCCATTGCATTAAGTGCCTCTATTTGATGGGGAAACTTCTGCTGAACTTGGTCCCTGGTGAGCCACTTTCCTTGGTGCAAGAGTTGGTCATCTTTGACAACCCGATATAGTTGGGTCTTCTATTGGCAAGTGTTCTTGATCTGTGTGTCTATGATCCGATCAGTTGTGGCATGTTCCATGCAGTCTAGGTTTAACTCTGTAGGTGTGAGATGTTTTGCAATGTCTAATGTGTCCAGTAATGGTGGAAAGTATGGTCGAAGGCGGTCTACATTGAACACTGGGTGGAGGCCAAGGAATGGGGCAATGTTGAGCTCAAAAAATTTTTCTACCACAACCTTGGTAATGGTACAAGGCCCATAACAAAGTGGTCCCAGCTCCGAAGGGATCCGATAAGACAAGCTTTCTGCAAATCCAACCAAACTTTTTCACCCACCTAAAACTTGTGTGGCACCCAATGTTGATCATGTCGTTGCTTATACTTGGCATTTGACTTCTCCAAGATGTGGTGAAACTAATGGCGGATGTGTTGGATACTTTCAATAATCTGGTTGCTTTATCAACATTGGACAATACATGTGTGGATTTTTTCTATGTAGTCGCATGAGGCATGGCAACATTAATCAGACACAATGGTTGAAATCGTACACCCACTTGAAAGGGATTGTGACTAGTCTAGCTATGGAGATCTCTTTTATAACTGTGTTGCACATAAGGAAGACTAATTTTTTTTTCCACGACCACAAATACATAGTCATTACCATGCTTGGTATAAGGGAGGTCAGACATCCATGGAGATGGATTCCCAAGGCTGGCTAGAAGTAGGAAGAGGAGTGTACATGCCTTGCTTCTTGATGGTTGGTTTGGCGATGGAACAGGCAGTGCAGAATCTATTATATTTCCCAACATCTAGTTGGAGTTTTGGCCAATAAAATTACTTTTGTAGTTCAACCACAATTTTCTCTACACCAAAGTGTCTTGCGACCCAAATGTAGTGTGCCTCCAAAATCAGCGTGGCACGCTCACTTGAAGGAACACAAAGGTGTCCGAGATAGCATAATAATGCATCCTGGAGGTGGAAATCATGAAATTCCTTGCCATCTACTAACATCTAGTATGTGGAGGTGAAGTCTAGATCATTTTTGTATAGTTGTGGCCATCCAGAGGTCTTGTGGCCACTAGAGTTCAGAACAGTAGTTTGTGCTGCAACTGGGGGCCGACTGGGGCAGTCTACAACATGATTGATGCTTCCATTTTTGTATTTAATGTTCAAGTGGAATTGTTGCAGATATGTAGACCACTTCTGATGGCGATCATTTTGCAACTTCCCTTGTGTCTGTATAAACTAAAGAGGTCAGTGATCGGTGTGGATGACTATCTCCTTACTTGGAATGTAATGCTTCCATTGTTGGCAAGCTTGCGTGATGGAATACATATTTTTATCATAGTTGGGGTACTTTTGAATTGTATCGAAAAGTGTTTCACTATTATAGACCATTGGATGCCTGTGTTGGGTGAGGACTACACCAATAACATAGTCGAAGGTGTCTGTCTCAATTTCAAATGGTTGTTGCAGGTCTGGAAATGTGAGTACTGGTGTAGAGCAGAGGAGGTGCTTCAACTCAACGAATGCCTTATGTTGGGACTCGGACCATGAAAACTTTACTTTTGCTTCGTCCTTGGTAATCTGACTCAAAGGCCAAGTGATATGGGAGAATCCCAACATGAACCTTCGATAAAAATTTGCAAGGCCCAAAAGGTTGTGAAGCTTTGTTAGAGTGGTTGTGGCTGGTCAATCTCAAATGACTTGGATCTTAGTCAGATCCACATGCGTGCAACACTCGTCTATGATGTAACCTAGATATTGGACTTGGCTCATGAAAAAGGTGCATTTCTCCATGTTAGCACATAGTTTGTGATGGTGAAGGGTTTGAAGGACCTATTGAATGTGTTGCAAGTGTTCTTCCCAACTCTTTTTGAAGATGAGGATGTCGTCCAAATAAATAGCCATGAATGAGTTGGTGAAGGGCCACAAGATGTCATCCATTAGCCTCATAAAAGTAGCAGGGGCATTTGTCAACCCGAAGGGCATAACCAACCATTCAAAAAGGACTTCCTTGGATTTGAAGACGGTATTCCATACATCTATGGGCTCTGTTGGAACCTGGTGATAGCTAGACTTCACATTGATCTTGATGAAATACTTGGCCCCATTGAGTTGGTCCAGAAGGTCATCAATCCATGGGATTGGATACCTATTCCTGACAGTGATTTTGTTTAGTGCCCAATAATCAATGCAAAGCCTCGAGGTCCCATCCTTCTTATGTAAAAGTACAATAAAGCTCCAACAAGGTGAGGAACTTGGTCAGATGTGCCCTTTTTGTAGCAACTCCTAGATTTTCCGCTTGATCTCTTCACACTGGTGATATATCTGCACGTTGGGTAGAGGTGCTCCGGGAGTCAAATCGGTTGAATTCTTGACCTGATAGTGTAAGGGTACCCCTGTGGGTGAGGAGAAGATGTCCTCTATTCTTCCATGACAATATCCAATTACTTATGCTTCGTAGAGGAACCCTTCCTAGGGGCCATGGATGTGGCTACGATCTTCCCCTTACTTTGAGAGTGAATCAGAAAGAAAAAAAAATTCCCAGTCTAGGAGATGATTTTACTGAATTTCTTAGCAGAGATCAAAGATGGTGGTAAGCAAGGATACCTCTAGTATCCTGTATAACTTATTGCCCAAGGAAATAATAATAGTGTGAGGCATTGACTCATGTACAACATGACGCTTCCACTAGTATGATTGTCCTAATAATACATCACAAAATTCAAGAGTACCAACATCACACAATACCTCATCCATGAAGTGCTTGTTGTTGTATGGAATGTAACACTACTCCCGGGCGAGAAGATCTCTTCCTTGGTGAAGCCACCTCATGGTGAACCACTGTGGGTGTGGTGTGTTTGGTAGGCCCACCCACTTTATGACCTCTACTGAAATGAGGTTCTTTTGGCTCCTATTGTCGACAATGAATTGCAACAATGAACCCTTCACCCACATTTGTGAGTGGAAGAGATGCTCCCCCTCCTCTAGATCTTTAGGCTAAATCTTTTAGATCTTGGTGGTGGGAATAGTGGCACTGGGCTCTGCATCAATAATCTTCTTCCCTTTATCATTCCCCTTGTTGGGTTTTGACTCAGATTCAGAACATGCATCTAATTCTGAAGCCTTCAACTCAGCTAGTAGTGACTGCTTGGTTCGACACTCACTTGTGTTGTGAGTGGGGATATTATGGAGCTCACACCAGTTCCCAGTGTCCTTCTTTGTCTTTGTGGTGTTGTTCTTTGCTTTCATCTTTGACGGTTTGTATTGGGTCACCCTGCCTTGGCTTTGTCCTTTGTTCTGCGGTTCGGGGGCCCCTTTCCCATGCTTTAGATTTGCAGATCCAAAGTCTCGCTTCTTATATTTTAACTTATGCTCGACCTTGACAGTGTATCTGTAGGTGGAACCAAGTGAGGAGATGTTTAGAAACTCCATCTTGTCTTGGATGTATTTGTGTACAAAACCGCAGTACTTGAATAAAAGATGCTGCTCAGAATCCTTGATATCCAACTTCGTGCAAAGGGTATGAAAAATATTTGTGAACTCTGGGATGTCTTGGTCCCTTCCTTATCATAATGTGGTTCAATTTATGTATTTATATTCATAGCTCCTGACAGGGTCATACTGCTCCTTGATGACATCTTGAAAAGAGTTCCAAGTGGGTGTGGCTCAAAACAATGTGGTTCCCTCTCATCCTTCTACTCACAGTAGGTTTCCCAACAGTCCTTGACGTGGGGGGCAGATTTGAGGAGTGCAAAAGTAATATGTCCCTTACTGGAAAAAGCATGAACCAAAAAATACCCTTCCAATAGATTTAACCATTTATCTATGGTGTATGTATCTATTTGGCCTTCAAATATGGGAATATCAAAGTTGACTTATACCTTGAAGGGAGTGGTGCCTCCAGACTGGCTACCAAATTAAGATGCATCACCTGTGGGCATCCACCGAAGGATCTAGGCAAATTTTTCCATCATCACGTTCCTCTGTCGCTCGAGGGCTTCTTCGAGCAATATTTTGAAGGGATCTCATGCTACCTCATATTTATTTTCTTCTGCCATGGGAGGTCATCAAGGTTTTTGAGATTGGTATTGCAAAGGTTCAACCAGTTCAAGCCCTAACTCCTTATACCCTGACCTAATCAGGGACATGCAAAGAAAAATAGAGAAAGAGCAAACCACTTTGATAACACTGATCCGGACTTATGCAGGATGTTGTTTGTGGAGCATGATTGTTCAGAGGTCTTTGTTTCAGCTGGATGTATACCCCAGGAAGTTTGTACACCCCTCCACACGGGGGGGTGCGGGGGGGACTTGTCCCCCCCACGGGGGTCCGAGGGGGCCAATCCCCCCCAGCTGGGGGGTCCGTGGGCCAACGGTCCCCCAGCAGGGGCTTAGGAGCAGGGGCTCAAGGGTAGCGCCCCCGAAGCCAAAAATAGATGTAAAATTACCTTGTAAAAGTATAGTAATTTCCATTCAATCTAGGCCGTTCATTAGGCAGATGATCTAACGATAGAACTTATGTTTAGTTTAGGGTTTTTTGCCCTAGAAGGAAACCCCTCTCTTTGTATGAGGTCATTGTATTTGAGGATATGATATAGATGTGTATTCTCTAAGCAAGAAACAGAGAGGTGAGACTGTGAAACAAAACAGAGGATATTACAGCGAATCTATTATAGGTTGTGTCTCTTCATTTTGCTGGATAATAGAAAGAAAGGACTGGTTGTGGACGTAGCCCAATCTGGGTGAACCACGTATATCTGTGTCTCTCTTATTTTATGTGTTTTCTGTGTTTATATTTCTGCAATATTTTATGTGTTTCATTTCTCTGATATATATACATTTCTAACATCCTTCTCCTTCTAACAATGTAAACTTTGAAATGGGAACTATAAACTCAAAACGGGAACTCTGGCCAAAAAACGCCCAAAAAACATCAAAAACAATGCTAAAAATGAAAAAATGTGTATACTGGAACGATGGTTTTTTTTTAGGGACAATTTTGAACATGTTTTAAAAATAGAAGTGAAAATGAAATTTTCGTGCAAAATATAGCTTGAAAATGAAAAAGTGATGATACTGGAACAATGATTTTTTTTAGGGTCAATTTTTTTTAGGGTAACTCCCCCCACCCGTAATCGGCCAGCCACCTGCTCCCTCCCCTCACTCCTCACCCTCCCCATACTCCCGTATACCCTACTTGGCC
>APFE030781774.1:2719-27541 GCA_000404065.3 Pinus taeda
AAATCTTCTTAACAATGAAGATCAACAATTTATAAATGACTGTGAGTTCATTCATATTGATAGTTGGGCAAAAGATGATAGCCATATGTCTATGATTTTTAATCGGGTTGAGAGAAAGAGTCATAGACAAATACTTAATTATGATGCTGTTGTGAGAAAAATAACATATGAAGACAAAGAAACGAAAGGAGAGATAGTTAACATTTATCAGAAACCACAATTATTGATTAACTATCTTATAGACATATGTTCAAATGAAGGAGATGGGGTTCAGGATTTATTTTCTGGCTCAGGTAGGTTTTGCCAAATGGAATTGAATTTCAATATGTTCCTTTTTTAAATTAATATGTCATTGTACTAATTTACTTCATTATTTTTTTGTGCTTGATAATTAGGTACAACACTAGCATGCTGCCTTCAAAAACGAAAGAAATTGCATTGGAATTGAGAAAGATCCATTATAATGAAATTTCATTCAGCAAAGAATTAATGCTCTTCAATTTCTTCCAGATGAAATGCAAGAAATTGGGTTGAGGAAACGGGACTTTAATGAATCACGTGTGGCAAAAAAGGCAAAGGAACCCCAACCACCATTACAAGTAATGTTTGGAAAGACATATATTGAGAGATTTGCAAACATCAAAGACCCATTAGAAGAGGAAATCGTGCAAAAGGAAGAAGAAAATATTGTGGAAGATGACAATGATGAAACTCTAGAGGACAAAGAGTTTGGATTACGTGATATTGTTGATTAAATTTAAGTTATACCTGGAAATCAAGCTTTGCAATGTTTTGACTCTGACATTTCATGAAAAGAATAATCAATGAATTAAAGTTGTTATGTGTTCAATATTTGTAATTTGTGATTTTTGCATTGATTTTTAAGTTAATTATTATTTTTTGAAAAAAAAGTTGTTATTATTATTTTTTTGACATGAAATTCATAAAAAAAAAAACTATTATCTGACCATTTTTAGTTAATATTTTTATATAAAAATTGTGATTTTGACATGTTAATTCTAGCAAAAAATTATCAAAACGTTTAGTTTTTTTGTTATATTTATGTTAAAAATGGTTATGTTTATGTCCATTGTTAAAAAATGTTGTTTTTCAGAAACAATTATTTCATGTGGATTGAAAAATTAATTAAGGATGTATAAATATGTAGATTATCTAAAATTCAAACTATCGAATTTCTAATTTAAAAATGCAAAACAATAAAAACTCCACTAAAAAAAAAATTAAGATAGAGAACAAGAAAATATGAATAAGATGACAACTTCAAAAACTATCAAATTTAGAAAATATTTTTTCACATTTCACACACTAGAAAATTAAAAGTCAAAAAATAGGTCTTTTAAAAAAAATGTGTGATGCAGAATACTCACTTTTTAAAATCACCATGAAAATCACTACCATTCTAAAACTTGATTTCATCCTTGAACATGAAAAAAATTAAAGTTCCAAAAACCATGTTATAAAAAAAACGTGTATTCTGCATCACCACTTTTGAAAATCGGGTCATTTTTTTGCTATCTCTACGAAACAGGTAACAGTATCAGTTTCCGTTTCAAAGTTTACATTGTTTAGTCTTGAATCTCTACAAATTACACAATTTAATTTATGTCATAATGGAACCATTTTTACACCTAGTTTGATGATTGAATGCAGTTGTGGGAAGTCTTGAAATCGTTGTCGATGATGGTCAGTGTAATAATTATGTTGTATTTGGTAGTGGGAAGTCATGAAGTCGTTGTCGATGATGGTCAATGTAATAATTATGTTGTATTTGGCAACATTATTGATGATCTAGTAGCTGCACTTAATGTACAAGGCTCGAACAGCTCTTCATTTCGTTCTTGGGAGGTATCATCTTTTCTTCTTACCATATAGATATAAGCTATGGAGGATGAGTGGAGGGACTCTAAAAGTTTCTAGGATGAAAAATGCATAACAACTTCTTAAATGAAACATGCATATTTAGAGGGACTAAAGTCTTTATTTATGTTTCATATAAGGTGTAGTTATTTATGCACTAAACATAAACATATGTATAATTTGTTATATCAAACCTAAATCATTTATTTTTCAATAAAAACATAAAATCATAGATTGATGGCACTAAATATCTCTAAAAATTCTATAAAAATAATGCAATTTACTCGTTTAAATGATTTCCTAACAATCATTGATAGCTTAGCTTGCCAAATTTTTCAACTATGAAACTGTCTGACACTACTAAGAAAACGGGCCTCTCTCAGAATACTCATATGGAAGGAAATAACCGAACTTGTCATGCCATCAAGGACTTGATCATAGAAATATTCCTAAAATCCTTTAAAGTAAATATCTCTGCTATTCCAAAGATAACAAATTGTGGAGTTAAACAAATAACCACAGAGCCATTCTAACTCTAGAACTATCAAGTAGGCTTTGTGTCTTGCTACATGTATCCCAACCCTTTGGAGAACAGTTGATCCTTTCCTGTTATTCTTTTGGCTAGAGGTACAAGGCAACAATCATATATAATTATGAGAACAAGCCTACAAACCCTCGAAAGGGCCACAAGAAAAGCTTGGGCTTGGAATTGTGATCCGACATTTCTATCCATGGTGGTACCTTGCTTTATCAACAAAGATGTACTCTGTTTTACTGCAACCATTT
This sequence comes from Pinus taeda, assembly GCA_000404065.3. Classification (NCBI taxonomy): domain Eukaryota; kingdom Viridiplantae; phylum Streptophyta; class Pinopsida; order Pinales; family Pinaceae; genus Pinus; species Pinus taeda. The sequence continues at coordinate 5,384 of APFE030781774.1, forward strand.
CACAGATTAAGCAAGAGAACTAGATGGAAACCATTCTTAATATAAGTATTTATTCTACTTTAGCTATTGCGTAGACTTCTTATGGATTTGAATTCATATTTCCCTGTGTATTAGTATACTTTTCTGAGGAGCCTTGCACCATAGCTGATGCTTTGTCCAAAAAACAATGCATTGCCAACCAAAAGTAGATATCAAGATACAGTTGTGTATACACAAATGGGTTTGGGTTGATAGTTATTTAAGACCGAGAATCTATTAATACTGCTTTATCTTTGAAATTTTTGGAATAATAGTCCTAACTCATAAAATGATTTAAAAATCTTGAACTTGCTGAAAATTATTTGTGTCATAGCGTAGTTTGGCCTGATTTAACGGATTCTCTATAGTGGTTCTTGTAAAGCAACTTCGTATTGGACGGAATGCTGCTATTTCTTTTTCTTGTAAGACAGATTACAATGCAAGCAATCTAACTGATGGCGCTGCCTGCAAGAAGCTTGTGCCTGTAAAATGGTATCCCACCGAAAAAGACAACAGTGGCTATACCCACTGCCACGTTGAGAATCCCAACATATTTTAGATTCACATTAATCGGGTGGATTCAAAATGGGTTCAGAGTTGAGAAATACACCAACAGAGTCAGCAAAGCAAAACTAATCCCTGAAACAATAATTTATACAACATTGGTTGAGAGATACACCAACCGAGTCAGCAAAGCAAAACTAATCCCTAACAATGATTTATACAACACTGTAAATCATTATCATCAAAGAGGTTACATAATGAGGAAAAATATATATAAGCTCATGTTCAGAAGAATGAGGAAAAATACACCACAATTAATAGACAATCGATATCAAAATATTGTATATTCAGTGGCCCTAAACAAAAGGAAACGGACTGCAATTTCGACAACCTTCATAGCTTCCTCTGGCTCTAGCGGAAGTCTAGATGGCTTCCTCTACCTCTAGCGGAAACCGGGTGTGAGCTTGGGTATTTTGGTGTGCAAACTGGGCGAGCTATGGGGAATGCGGGTGATTAGGAAGAAAGGCCACAAACACGATTTCATAATTCAGAATAGCTTCCTCTAGCCCCATAATAGCTTACTCTGGCTCTCACGGCAACTCTGTTAGAGCTGGGTATTTTTGTGTGCGAAATAGGCGAGCTGTGGGAGAAAGGGGCAATAGGGGAGAAGGACGAGGAGTGGAAGGACAGGGAGAAGATAATGGGGCAATTGGGGATAAGGGTGAGCTGTAGGAGGGAATTTTAAATTGAGTCTCAAGCCCCTCTCGATACAGGTTGTCGAGAGTACAGTGCAGAGACAGGCTAGGGTTTCTCGAGCACAGATTCCACGGGAGGTTTTTGACTTGAGCATCACGTCTCTATTTCACGGAGATGAAGGAGGGCCCCGCTATCCACGTCGACAGGGCCAACGAATATGCAACCAATTTAAGCACGACGGATGTTCATGTTCTTCCTCTCGCAAGCCATTGTGTTTGCTTGAATCATGAAAGTTCAGGGCCAGCGTAACGAGACCCCTCTCACTCTCGATCCATTTGCATAGTTATTCGGGCTTTTCGTTGGAGTCCTAGTATTCATTAGCCTCCTCGGAGTGGATACATTGAAAGCAAGAAGAAAAAGGGTCCATTGGGTTCCTGGTAATGCGCTTGTCCTCACTGCTCTCACCATCCAGGTTTATCAGCTCACTGAATGCAGAGAGCACTTCACTAAAAGGGATCTTGAATAATCCACAGCCATTGAATGGTGCGGTACTTAAAAATAACTTGTATATGATACATAGCAGCAGGGTAATGTTATGTGTGATAGTGGCCTACTTGTTGCAAGGAATGGCCCATCCCAACTATGAAGATTCATGGGGAAAATTAAGTACTCTAGGTCTCACTATGTTCGTCCACATTTTCTTCGAGTTCTTCACCGTACATCTTCGTTTGCGTAAATCTGGTTTATCTGTCATCACCTATTACTTCTACTTCTGGCCACACGCCAAGGACGTTACGGAATATTCGTTCATAGTATCGAGTGTGATAGTATCAATATCCTTAGCATGGCTTCTTCTCCCCCTCAACTCTACAACAATAGCCAATAAAAGCATCCGGGATATCATCGCTCAAAAACATCCCATCATTTTGGCAAATCAAGGTAATGCTACAGAGAACTCCTCGCAGGCAGTAGAATATCTGGTACTCAAATCTTGGATTGTCTCCGTTGCATGTTATCCTGAAACCATAATTGCAAGATCAGTGTTAGACGCGTCAGCCGCAGTAGCAGTCACAATTTGCATTTTAAGTTCAATCGTCAGATGGCTTGTTCAGGGCCCATTCATAGACGTGTTTCCTGGTGTATCACGGTTAAAATTCATCACAACAAACATGGAAGCCGTATTCATCCTGGTAGGGTGCACAATCATCAGTTGGATAGGTCTTATCTCTGTAGCATACTATGGAAGATGGCAAAGCTCGAATCTAAATGAAAGATGGTATACCTATTTCCAGGTAGAGGACTTTTGGACCAGGTACATCGTTGAGTTGCAGGAAACAGCATCCAAGAAGCATAAAAGTATTGTTGATGAAAAGGTAAATAAAATGATTGGCTCGGAAGGAATAGAAATACGTTTCTTATGGGCCTTTTATTGGGGTTTGTTGCGATGTGTGTATTGGCTGCAATTTTTTATGGTTTATACTAGTAGACTCTGTTGGTTTATCACAGAGTTTGTGTTGGATAATAGGTGTATGCAGAAAATATCCTCAAAGCTTTTTTCAAAGCCGGGTGAAACAGAGGACGGGGATTTTTCAGAATACAGGCCAATTTTGGAGAACGTGCACCTTCTGTGGGGGGCTCCTTGGACCGTTTTTGTAACAAACTGAAATTCCATCAAGAAAGCAAAGCAACTTATGAAAGAGGGCAACATGGATGGTAGAGAATGCGATACCCTAATCTGGTTTCTAAGAAACTATAGAAAATCGACAGGATGTGTGGGTATACAGAGTTTGGATCCTGTAAAATTACAAAATAGATTGGGTTTGAAGTTCTTGTGGAAAAGAGATCTTGGCCCTGTATTAGATGTGGAAGAGCATTACATATACGCGAGCAAACAGTCATTGAAGCTAACAGCGATTTTATTCATCAATATAATCGTTCAGTTGTCACCTGATTGTGGGAGAAACGCTTTAAAAGCATACTCTCGGGCATGTGAACTGAGGGATTTGGTGGAGGACTCAGATCTTGCAACCGATAGCTTGCTGAGTAAAGTGGCCGATAGTGTATTCAAAACATTACAGGAACAAACTGCAGAGAATCCTCTCGATACTACAAATGTTGTATACATGGAAGATGCAGCTGCTACAATCGATAATCTTGCAGAAGAAAGTAAATGGAAAGTTACGGTGATTGAACATGGAGGAGACTCTCTGGATTGGAAGAAGGGAGGGGCAGGGAACGCCTTATATAGATTATGCAAGAACATTGATTGCAGTTCAACAAGGAATTTTATGGAAGTGGTGGATGAATTACAGAGTGCTTTAGCAGACATTGTCGGTGGTTGCATAGAGAGTGTGGGGAACGCGTTAGTGGATAACTGCACTAAATGGGCACAAGATTTCCAGGAAGGTAAGCTGCTAAAAGCAGTTTACATAGCCGAGAAAAATACGACACTGTTGGAACGGCTGAGATCGTGTTCGAACCTGCACATTAGCCCAACAACAACACAGTCGTCGATGGTAAGACTTGCAGTAATTTTGCACTGAATGTTTAATCAATACATTGTCCATCTTCCCCACATGCTCTCAAATAGCCTAACTCTACCTATGCGGTTATAGGATCCTAACAACTGTGGGTATTAGTCACGATAGCATCTAATAGCGTCCACCCATTGTACTTTAATTCTTTGAATAAATTTTTTGTGGAAAGGATTTCAATTATGTTTTAAATATTTGATAACGTTTTTTGCGGGCAAGATTTCAATTATTGTGGTTATCAGTGGGAGAAACATATCACCAGTGATATTTGACCAAACCAAGAATGAAAATATGGCTAAGTTTTGAGCAGAGGCAGATGTGTGGACAACAAGGGTCCAGTAAGATGAAATTAGTGAAGGTTGAAAACAAATGTAATATACGAAGTCAGAGAGGTAATATCACAAATTTATAATTGGAGACATGGTTGACAGAGCCAAGAGGTTCATTTTTGCTGGGTGTTTTGGTCAGCAAAATGCAGTATAAAATGAAGACAAATTCACTAGGATTGGATCCATGATTTTGCTGAGAATTTACCAACCAAGTCGCAACAAAAGGGAGCACATTTTTAGGTGGTATGGCACCCATCAAATTGTTGTATTGAAGGGCCACGAAATGCCATTGACAAAGGCACGATTTCGCTGGGGAAGTAGCGACCAAAACATAGTAAATTTTAGCACGAATTAGCTATGGAAATTGGTATGATTTCACTTGGTAAAAGTTTCATTGAATCTACTATTTGAGGGGCCATTAAATGGAAATTGTTTGTGCAATGATTTGTAGAGAACACTGGAAGAGACACAAGTAAAAACTAAGTTCGAAAATAGCCAAGCAAATGGCTAATCTTAGAGGATCAGAAATGTGCCAGAAATATAAAATTTTGTTCAAGTCAATATGGTGTATGGTTTATTTGGATTTCAAGTCTACTAGGTGTAAATTGTGCATTGGTGAAGCTCACTGCCAGGGAACCACCCCCAAGCAATTCCACTTTTTGTTTTTGTCATTCCACTTTTCGAATCTCAGCGAGCAGATCTAGAGAGCCAACAAGCAAATATCTAGGTGTTGAAAAATCCAAGCATGTCACCAAGAATCAAGCATTAAGTGCGTGCCAAGAAAGAATAAGTGCGCCCACGAAGAGAACTCACGAATATCAAATGCACAACGCATCCAATAAAGAAATCAACACATTTCCATATATACGTTTTAAGAAATATTTTAGTGTTGGAACATGGCAGTTTCATGCTTCTTCGTGAGACCAATATAAATGTATTGTTTCAACGTCATTGGTGGCAGATTTATACAACATATTTGATCATTTAAGTTTAACAGATTTTCCTTTTCTTTTCCTACAAATAATTTGCTCTTTATATGTGCTGGAGTTATTGGGATATTCTTTAGGAACTAGCAGGCATGCAAATTTATATTTTTGAATCCCTAATTCTCCTCATCATTTACAAATTGTTCATCTGCATCTATGCTCAACTTAGCTTCAGAACATTTGTAAGACAGAAAATGAAAATTTTAGAAAATATGGAGGTAATAATAAATGACCTATGTTGTCAAGACAATGTTTTCTTGGGTTTCTTTTGAGCAATAGCATTAGAGAGCTGTATACTAGTGAGGACCTTTAACCCAATGCATCAATGGCTTCATACAGGTGTGATTGGGGGTGCGTATCTTTGTAGGCAGAAGAAAGGAATGTCACTGATACATTTGTGATTATTTCTTTTAACAGAGCTCTCTAGAGTGTTATCAATCCCAGGTCTGGCATTTACAAAATGTGACTCAGCTCTTAAAAATGAGGTAACATTCTCTTCATTTTTAGAAAAGAAAGAAAAATTGAACACTTGTTTTTGCAATCGCAGAGTATGGATATGTTGTTTACATGATATCAAGGGAAATATCTTATTCAACTGATGTATTCCTTACCTTCCCGTGCTATTTGTAATCGTGTTGTTAAGATACTTAATAGTTTTCTTATGCACAAAACTCATGTGTGAAATGTTCTAATAGTGATTTTTGGCCAAGTTTCCAAGCATATCTATTTGTACCCTGAATGGTAGTCACTATGTTACCATAGAAATTTATACTTGAAAAGTGCTTATCTTACATTCATAATAAGCCCTCATGCTAATTGGAAATTAGTCTTGAATCCCTACAACTTACACAATTTAATTAATGTCATAATGCGACCATTTTTACAAGCAGTTTGATGATTTAATGCACCTGTTTGAGATATTCAACTTTGTTTCTTCAGATTGAATGTCGTTTTGGGAAGTCATGAAGTCGTTGTCGATGATGGTCAGTGTAATAATTCTGTTGTATTTGGCAACAATGTTGAATATCGAGTAGATGCTCTTAATGTAAAACGTTGGAACAACTCTTGATTTCGTTTTTGGGAGGTATCATCTTTTCTTCTCCCCATAAAGATATAAGCTATGGAGGATGTGTGGATGGCTATAACGACTTTGAATGTGTAGTAATTCTCTAGACAGTATTTATTGTGAGAATGTCATGCGCTTGAAAATGTTTCCAAATCAAAAGACAATGTAGCTTGGACGTACACATTCTTAAGGAGAAGGCCATAATGAAGGGTTCGTCTTCCTCATTATCTGTACTAAAGATCCTCTGCATACATGCCAATGAATAATTTGTTGCTATTTTGTTGAACACATATCTAGCCTATCCTTTGGTAGCAATTAGTGTTGGAACTTGGCAGGTTCATGCTTCTTTGTGAGACCAATATAAGTTTATTGTTTCAACGTCGTTGGTGGTAGATTTATACAACATATTTGATCATTTAATTTTAACAGATTTTCCTTTTCTTTTCCTACAAAGGATTTTCTCTTTATATGTGCTGGAGTTATTCAGATATTCTTTAGGAACTAGCAGGCACGCAACTTTATATTTTTAAATCCCTAATTCTCCTCATCATTTGCAAATTGTTCGTCTGCATCTATTGTCAGAGAAGACAACTTATCTTTAGAACGTTTGTAAGATAGAAAACGCAAATTTTAGCAAATATGGAGGTAATAATAAATGTCCTATGGCGTCAGAACAGTGTTTTCTTGGGTTTCTTTTGAGCAATAGTGTTAGAGAGCCGTATATTCGTAAGGGTCCTTTAACCCAACGCATCAGTGGCTTTGATACAGGTGTGATAGGGGGTGCTCATCTTTGTAGGCAGAAGAAAGGAATGTCATTGATACATTTGTGATTATTGCTTTCAACAGGGCTCTCTAGAGTGTTATGGATCCCAGGTCTGGAATTTACAAAATGTGACTCAACTCTTGAAAATGAGGTAACATTCTCTGCATTTTTAGAAAATAATAAAAAATTGAACACTTGTTTCTATAATGACAGAGTATGGATATGTTGTTTTCATGATATCAAGGGAAATATGTTATTCAACTAATTTATTCCTTACCTTCTCGTGCTATTTCTAATTCTGTTGTTAAGATACTTAATAGTTTTCTTATGCGCAACAGTCGTGTGAAATTTGATAATAGTGATTTCTGGTCAAGTTTCCCAGCAGATCTATTTGTACCCTGAATGGAAGTCACTATTTTATCATAGAAATTTATACTTGAAAAGTGATGATCTTTCATTCATAATAAGGCCTCATGCTAATTGGAAATTAGTCTTGAATCCCTACAAATTATGAAATTTAGTTTATGTCATAATGGAACCATTTTTACACCCAATTTAATGATTTAATGCACCTGTAACTCTGTTTCTTCAGATTGAATGCAGTTGTAGGAAGTCATGAAGTCGTTGTCGATGATGGTTAGTGTAATAATTCTGTTGTATTTGGAAACAATGTTGAAGATCCAATAGCTGCTCTTAATGTACAAGGCTGGAACAGCTCTTGATTTCGTTTTTGGGAGGTATCATATTTTCTTCTCCCCATAAAGATATAAGCTATGGAGGATGAGTGGATGGCTATAACGACTTTTAATGTGTAGTAATCCTCTGGATGGTATTTATTGTGACAATGTCATGCGCTTGAAATGGTTTTCAAATCAAAATACAACGCAGCTTGGACGTACACATTCTTAAGGAGAAGGCCATAATGAAGGGTTCGTCTTCCTCATTATCTGTACTAAAGATCCTCTGCATACATGCCAATGAAGAATTTGTTGCTATTTTGTTGAACACATATCTAGCCTATCCTTTGGTAGAAATTCTACATGCACCATTGAAAGAAGCTTTTGGATGTACGGAATTTGTGATGCAACATATATTCATTATGTGAGTAATAAGGAGCGGAACATATATTTTCCCAAGGAAATTGAGGAAGATGAAGCCCTAGAAGAAATTCTTATCAAGGCATTCATGGATTGGAGAAGCAGGTCAAAGATGGAAGATTCTATCTACTTAGGGTGTTTAAACTCCCATGACTGATTTATTCGATTGGGGATGTTGTAACATTTTCTTGGAAAAATGATACAGTTAAATTTTTTGAGCTTTTCCAAAAATCCACCATCTTTGTAGGAAGAAGAAAGGAATTTCATTGATACATTTTTTATTATTTCTTTCAGCAGGGCTCTCTTGAGTGTTATCGATCCTAGGTTGGGCATTTAAAAATGTGATTCTTCTCTTAAAAATGAGGTAACATTCTTTTCATTTTTAGAAACGAAAGAAAAATTGAACACTTGCTTTTGCAATGGCAGAATATGGATACGTTGTCTGCATGATATCAAGGGAATAACTTATTCAACTAATGTATTCCTTACCTGCCTATGCTATATGTAATCGTGTTGTTAAGATACTTAACAGTTTTCTTATGCACAACACTTATGTGTGCAATGTTCGAATAGTGATTTATGGTCAAGTTTCCCAGCATATCTATTTGTATCCTGAATGGTAGCCATTGTTTTCTCGTAGAAATTTATACTTGAAAAGTGTTGATCTTACATTCATAATAAGGCCTCATGCTAATTGGAAATTAGTCTTGAATCTCTACAAATTACATAATTTAATTTATGTCATAATGGAACCATTTTTACACCCAATTTGATGATTGAATACGGTTGTGGGAAGTCATGAAGTCGTTTTCAGTGATGGTCAATGTAATAATTATGTTGTATTTGGCAACATTGTTGAAGATCCAATAGCTGCACTTAATGTACAAGGCTGGAAAAACTCTTCATTTTTTTCTTGGGAGGTATCATCTTTTCTTCTTGCCATAAATATATAAGCTATGGAGGATGAGTGGATGGCTATAACGACTTTGAATGTGTAGTAATCCTATCGATGGTATTTATTGTGAGAATTCCATGTACTTGAAAAGGTTTCCAAATCAAAATACAACGCAGGTTGGACGTACACATTCTTAAGGAGAAGGCCATAATGAAGGGTTCGTCTCCCTCATTATCTATACTAAAGATCCTCTGGATACATGCTAATGAATAATTTGCTGCTATTTTTTTGAACACATATCTAGCCTGTCCTTTGGCAGCAATTCTACATGCACCATTGAAAGAAGCTTCCCGATGTAGGGAATTGGTGATGTAGCATATATTCATTACGTAAGTAATAAGGAGCAGGACATAGAGTTTGCCCAAAGAATTTGAGGAAGATGAAGCCCTAGAAGAAATGATTATCGAGGAATTCATGGGTTGGAGAAGCAGGTCAAAGATGGAAGCTTTAGCTACTTAGGGTGTTTAAACTCCCATGAATGATTTATTGGATTGGGGATGTTGTAACATTTTCTGGGAAAAATAATAAAGTCAAACTTTTTGAGCTTTTCCAGAAATCCACCAGCTTTATTGGGTGTTCTTATTCTCATAACAATTGGTATATGGCCAAAGATTTTTTCACTGTATTTTTTGCATCATAGTCGAGCTGTAGTCAAGATATTATAGGGTTGCATTACTCAATGATTATCAATGGCATACCTTAGTGTGACTACTATGACATGGGCATTATCACCTTTTGCTGCATCTATCACACAATGTTTTTAATTGCACCAACAAAAGTCATTGAATTGTAGTCATAACAATGCCAAGGCTCTGTAATGAATGTGAGGCATATATGTTCATAGCAATGAGATGGAATAGTGAATGCATGGGCAAGCAATGTTCTATTTGCACTTCGTTTTATGATTGTGATATTGTCGGTGGCAACTAGATTAAACTTCCTCATTGGTCATATCAAAGATCTCTTAGGAATGGTTTATTTGGGTTTCAAGTCTACTAGGTGTATATTGTGCATTAGTGAAGCTCACTACCAGGGAACCACCCCCACGCAATTCCACTTTTGGTTTTTGTCATTCTACTTTTCAAATCTCAGCCAGTAGATTGAGAGAGCCAACAAGAAAATATCCAGGTGTTGAAAAATCCAAGCATGTCACCAAGAATCAAAAATTAAGTGTGTGCCAAGAAAGAAGTGCACCCACGAAGAGAAATCATGAATATCAAATGCACAACGCATCTAATAAAGAGATGAACACATTTCCATATATACATTTTAAGAAATATTTTGGCGTTGGTACTTGGTAGGTTCATGCTTCTTCGTGAGACCAATATAAATGTATCGTTTCAACATCATTGGTGGCAGATTTATGCAACATATTTGATCGTTTAGGTTTAACATATTTCCCTTTTCTTTTCCTACAAAGAAATTGCTCTTTATATGTGCTGGAGTTATTGGGATATTCTTTAGGAACTAGCAAGCATGCAAATTTATATTTTTAAATCCCTAATTCTCCTCATCATTTGCAAATTGTTCATCTTCATCTATGCAAGAAGTCGACTTAGCTTCAGAATGTTTGTAAGACAGAAGATGCAAATTTTAGCAAATATGGAGCTAATAATAAATTCCCTGTGGTGTCAGAACATTGTTTTCCTGGTTTTCTTTGAGCAATATCATTAGAGAGCCATATATTCTTCAAATTGGTGAGGGACCTTCAACCCAATGCATCAATGGCTTCATGGGATTAGATGTTCCTCTTCCAATAGTGGCAAATTTATTCAACATATTTGACCATTGAAGTTTAACAGATTTGCCTTGCAATCACATTCATCTCCTCCAAATTCAACTGAATTTCTTAATGCTGTCTCATTTTCTTCATGCAATCCTTCAGGAAAGCTCCCTATTTCCACCACAATCTAAGTGAAGATGGAACGGTAGCATTAAGAATTTCTGAAGTGAGTTTGCCCTTATTTTCTTATCGTTTTGGGAAATAAATTGGGGTTTATTAACATATTCCTAATTATTCACTGCATATCTCTATAGAGAAAGCAAGTTTGTTTGGAAGGGCATCAATCTAAATACAAATAGTAGTTTACTCTTATTTATTAACTGTTCAGTTAGGTTGGATAAAGAACCATTTAGAAGATGGAAGCAGAGTATTGAAGAAACTAGCATGGGAAGAGCACGTGGAGGAGCCATGTTTTGGCAACTGATGGCAAAAGGAATGAGCTCATATAGAGATGGTATGATATTGTCTTGTCTTAGAGTCCTTCCACAACATCTAACACCAATATGATGCATGTTCACTCAGGCGGATGCACAAAGACTTTATTTTTACAAATTAGTCCTCATGAAAATGGCATGGGAGAAACTCTGTGCTTACTAAACTTTTCCAATGGAGTTCAAGGATTATAGATTGGTCGTACTCGGAGGTAGCAAGATGTAAGTTTTCACTGTAGCATGGTCCTTGCCTTTTCTTGATATTTTTCTGACTTTCAAAAATTGTCAAAAAAACATTAATTAATGTTATATGCTATTGCCTTACGGCATTTCCATTGCAACATCTGGTGCAATTAAATTAATTAAATTGTAAAAGGATGTAGAATGATGATTGAATAATGTTACAAATTTAAGTTACAACTCAAATTTCCAAGGCCAAAACCCTCAAGAAGTGCCAAGTTGTGTTCATGACTACACAGGATGAAAGACTCAGAATAACATCTGAAATTCTTAATAGTATGAAAATAATCAATCTACAAGCGTGGGAAGAAAAATTTAAAGAGTTGATAGAAAATCTCCGAGCTATGGAGTTCAAATGGTTGTCTTCATCATAGTTTAATAGAACATATGGTACCATACTCTACTAGATGTCACCCATCATTATTGCATCTATAGTTTCTATTGGGTGTGCTATCATAGGGGATCCACCGTTAACTGCCACAACCATATTTACAGTGCTTGCAACATTCCGTGTGATAAAGGATCCAGTGAGAATTCTACCTGAAGTTTTCGCTATATTAATTGAGGTTAAAGCCTCCTTAGATCATTTTGGACAAGTTCTTACAATATGATGAGCTAAGACCAGATTCTGTTGTGAGGAAAGCACTTGCCAGATCCTAGTATACCATCGAAATTCATAAAGCCATACTCAGCTGGGATCCATAATCTTCATTGACAAAACCAACATTTGAAGGGAATAAATCTACACATTAAAACTGGAGAAAAGGTAGCAATTTGTGGCTTAGTGGGATTAGGGAAATCTGCTCTGCTATATACAATTCTCGGAGAAATTGCAGAAATTTCAGATATAAGTTGAGCATTAACTACTCTTCTTGAGAAAAAGCAACCATTTCATAGTTCAACAAAATTGTAGATGCAACCTTTTTGCTTTCTGTATACATAAATTGTTCCATAAACTTTTTGATTGGACTACGTGCGGGTTGAAGTATATGGCAATGTTGCCTATGTGGCACAAACAACTTGGATTCAGAGTGGTACTGTCAGAGATAACATACTCTATGGGAAACCAATAGACAAAATTCAATACAAGAAGGCAATAAAAGCTTGTGCATTAGACAAGGATATAGAGAGTATTGCTCATGGAGATATGACTGAGATTGGGGAGAGAAATTGAATATGAGTGGAGGAAAAAAACAGGGGATTCAGTTGGCTAGAGCAGTATATAACGATGGTGACATTTATCTATTGGATGATCCCTTCAATGCAGTGGATGCTCATACAACTTCAACTCTATCAAATAAGGAGGAGACATTACATAAGAGAGACTCCAAGACTTGCTAATATTGCTTGTTGTAGTATGAAAAATTTGGTTTACCTCTGTATCAGATCTGTAAAGATCTTACAATGAGATCCAGACATATTAATGTGAAAATTTGTGTGCATATTAAATATAAAATATTTGAGTTTTGGGTTATCAAAGCTATAGATCGAGAACTACATGAATTGCTTGATAGGATGGCTAGTTTAATTTGTATATCAAGATTGCTAGCTTCTTTGTGGTGGTAGTGTGAGATCAATTGGGAATTTCTACTCATTTCATACTTCAAGAGGGAAATGAATTTCCCAATGATGGTGGTGATGAGAGAACCCAGCAAAAGCACAGAGAATAGTATAGTTGATTGGATAAAAAAATCAATTGTGTAAATACAAATAACACACCCTACAAAATGATGTCTTCTTGAATATTGATCAATATGAATGATTTTCCTTTCACAGTTCTTGTGTTTTGATTCTCTATGAATAGGAATTGATTCATTTAACTAAAATTGGTATTGTTGATTTTGATGGTACTTCTGTTTTCCAGCTTGATGATTGGGTGCTGTGCCGAATTTAGAAGAAAAATGGTGATTCTTGGAGAGTACAAGGGGTGGAACGAGATGAATCACCAAGTGCAGATGAAGTGGTGGCTTCTTTCCATGATATTGATCAGCAAAACAAACTGCAACTCCCCAAAATTGCCTATTTCAGTGGGTTGTTGGAGAGTGACGATCCTTTCATAGATGGTTCTTTAAACAATGAAGCCATGGATGGCAATGGAAACAGCAGCAAACTACCTCAAGTCTAGTTCTCCAACCTCTCTCACAACAATTTCAGCAATAACAATGACAACAATAGCGATTGCCAATATGAAGTTGTCCCAAAACATGAAGAATTAGTAGTGCAAAATGACAAAAAATTCAATTCTCTCAAGAGGACCCTCTCCTTAGCATATGGGCACGATGAAACCAAACTTGCAAAGAAATCCAACAACATGCAGAACAACTATAGCTACAACGTCAACATTAATGTTTCAACCTTGCTTAATTCAATGCAGCCCAATCAAACTTTCCAACAATATAACTTACTAAGAGCATTGCGTCATAAGGAATATATCTTGGCAGGGATTCAGTTCATCACAATCTGACATGGTTTAAAGTCTTCATATTTCTAGGCAAATACATTAGAATGTTGTTTGAAAAGATTAACATGCCTCTCCTTAAAATTTCCTATATCGATATGGATACCGAGTTGTTGTTCGCGTGAATTCAGTTGTTTAACTTCACCTTCAATTAGGTAATCTTTAAAGTATCTAAACAAGTTCAATGGATATGTATGACTAATTTTATTCCATTTCATAGCCACTTTAACCCCTGATAGGATTTTTGGCATGGCTTCCTCAATTCAAACTCATTATCATTAAGCCTTGCTTTCAAAAAAGCCCATTCACATTTCCATATTCTTCCACACACTATGCCTTCAGGCATTTCCTTTGCAACATTAGGTGCAAATGCTAGTTATACTTTCACCTTAGCTACTTTTCTTCACCGTTTCATTTCTTGGTTTTTTTTCTTGGGAATTTTCCTTTTCGCCCTTTTTCGCCCTCTTCCGGCTATCTCCTGTCATCATAGCCATAGACGATGATGGTGCCTCTGGAAACCTGTGGGCAACAAACACACCAGATTATGGTAAATCCAGTTATAGTAAAAATTTTAATCTAAGCCTAAAATTCTTTGAATTTGCGTGTTGCGTCTAATCCTAAACTTGTTTGAATATTGTGTTAATCTAACATTGCGCTACTGATCCTAAAATTGTTTGAATGTAATATTACTTGATGTGTAGACCCTGGATGTAAGCGCCGCCCGGGGGTGTTGACTTCGTTACTGATAAAGTCAGACTCCGTTACTATTTACGTTTGCTTTGGAAGTTAATAAGACATGCAATAATGCTGCAAGGCTTTAATTAGGACGTGAAATAACGTTTTTTTTCATGTTATAAAAGGGCCTCGGCCACTCTGAGGCCGTCAAATTATAATATGCATGTGCTACTTTGACAAGTGTCGATTTATAATAAGGCACAACGACTTTGATGATTGTGTGTTTACAATAAGTGTGGTTAGTTTATCTATTGTTTGAATGTTTATTTGTGTTTCTAATAATTTTTTTATCTAGATTGAAGAGTTTTTACTAGTAAAATCAAAAATTGGTACAAATTTTTATTAATAATTTCAAAAGTATTATTTTTTATTTAAAATTATTTGATATTGAAATAGTTGAAAATAATTGTTAATATATTTGTTAGATTGTTTGTCATATGTTTCTCATATATGTGCTACATATTCAAATATTTTATTTAATACTTTTTGAATATCATATTAAGAATTAGAAAATAATATTGTATTTTTTGTATAGATATATAATTGATATAAAACTAACATAGATTTATGTTAATTTTGAATCTACCACTGACCATCTAGAGAAATTAGATTTCTCTAAATGCAAACCTCTTTTTGAGTTTAGCCTCTATTGTAGGCTTCTTGGATTGATCTCAAGTGTCCTTGTCCATGTCATAATGTAATAGGCCCTTCTTGGGAATTATGAATCAAGGAACAAATTTATTTTGATTTAAATTAGGTCTTCTAAGCCTCCTCCACCAAGTCTAGACAAGTGGGTCTAAAATGAGGGGCCTAATATCCTATATAAACGTAGCAACTTGACCTCATTTGGAGCACTCACTCATCAAGTTCAATCTGTAACTTCTAGGGTGAGAAAAAGTGTGAAATTGAAGAGAATAGGAGGAAAAGGCTATGGAAGGATAAGGAGGTACCTATCAAGCACAAGAAGTCTAAATTATCTCTCTCACACACGTGTGAAGCTGCTGAGTTGCTGAGGGGTCGAGTGCCAAAATTGTGGAGTTGTTGGGGCTGAAATTTCTTTGGTTGTTGGTGGGTTGTAGTTGTTTTACAAGAAGATACTATTGAAGGTTGTTGAATCATATCGAAGGGCTAACTTAGTGGATGAGGAAGGTGTGTGGTTCTAGGGTCTTGGTCTACCCTAACATGAATTTTCTGGTGGAAGAGTTTGGCTTGGTTTTCCCCTATAGAGGAGTTTTATCGCTAGTAGAGTGCCTACATCTCGTGTCTTTTGTCTTCATGTTTTGATATTGATAATTACTTGATGAAACAAGGATAAAAGAACATAAGAAATTTAATAAGAACTCTAAGATATCACAATAACTATCAAATTTTTTCCTTTCTTATATTCTAACATGGTATTAGAGCTAAGGTGGAGAAGATGGAAAATGGTAGGTCGAAGATCTATTGAAAAGAGAGATATAATGGTTTCAAGAAAAATGTCACGAGGAGTAGAATATAGAATTATGACAAACTCAATGAAGGGATAAAACAAACTAGAAAGAGCCCCGAACTAGAGGGCATGGAGAAAGAGTATAGAACTTATCCTCACAGAGCAAAAGGTGTTACAACTAGTTAAAGGAAAAGTCAAGAAGCCTGCAGATGAAGGAGGGAAAGAGAAGTTTAGATAAACTAAATCTTGGTTATTAATGTAATAGTAGATGGAGTAAAGGACAACCTAATTCCATATATATCCAACATAGACTCCACTCAATAAATGTATGAGGCTCTCTCTAAATTGTTCACTATCAAGAACATTACTGAAATAGTAATCCTCAATAAGGACAATAAAGATGAAAAGAGATGATAGTGTATCATCATATTTGCAAGAATATATAGAATAAGAGATGAACTCCAAGATATAAATGAATTTGTAAGAAAAAATGAGCTTGTAATTACTACTCTTATAGGAATACCAAAAACTTGGAGTGCTTTTGCATCACGAATTAGGAATTGGAAAGATACTCCAACATTCAAACAAATGTGGAATCCATGAAGTCAAAAAGAAGCCAAAATATCATTAGTAAACATGAATAAGGAGAATGGAGAAGAAAATAACTCTAAAGCCTATTCTTCTCATCACAAGAAGAAGGGAACCTTTAATAAGTTCAAAGGACCAAAGAATAAATTTGACATATCCAAGATTGAATGCTCCAACTGTCATAAGATGGGTCAGTAAAAAAATCAATGTCATGAGAATCCAAGAAATAAGAAGAGAGATAGGGAACAAAAAAATATCACCAATGAAGCTCCAACTAAGAAGAATAAGGCCAAAGAATGAGAAGTCAACGACTTATACTACAAATTCCTTTCTTGCATATCCTTATTAGTCTTCTATTCTAAGTTTTGTATTTTTTTCCCTTTATGTTTCGATTTCTAGAGTTTGTCGGTCTAACATGTTGTGTTAGAACATTTTTGAATTATTTTAATAAGTTGTAGGTGTCCCTCGGAAAGATTAAATTAAGAGGGAGCCTCCACCATTTTACGAAAAGATAAGTGTTTTTTCCTTTGTTTCATCTCATGTTTGGTTTCCTCCTCGCATCAAGATTTGTTTGTATTGTATGCAAAGAACATGTTCATTATATATTATCCTTTCTTAGGAAAGTTAGTTTAATGCTGAAAGGTTATGGAGACTTCAACTGATAGACCTA
Organism: Pinus taeda; assembly: GCA_000404065.3. Classification (NCBI taxonomy): domain Eukaryota; kingdom Viridiplantae; phylum Streptophyta; class Pinopsida; order Pinales; family Pinaceae; genus Pinus; species Pinus taeda. The sequence goes on from APFE030781774.1 coordinate 22,666, forward strand.
AAGCATGGAAGAAATTTTGTTGCAAATTAAGTTCAACAAGATTTGGTGCCCTACACGTTTTGTTAAAGCAAAATTCAAGGTATGTCTTAAACTACAAGTTTTGTTAAGAAGTTCTCTTCATAGAAAATGCATGTTCATTCTCTTTTAAAATTTTCTTTACATCACTCACAATGTTATGTATGGGGTTTTAAATATTAAATATTATGGTTAGGGTGATTAATAATTGAATTGAATCTACCCTCGCTATACTATCATTTGATCATTCTTGTGAAACCCTAAATCTTAGGGTTCATTGTAAAACACTATCCTCTTGTTTCTAAGGGTATGTAAATGTTAATAAATGAAGCCCTAGTCTAGTTAGGGATTTTTGATAGAGTCTAGAAGTCCTATTCTTTTGAAGGTTTTGATAATGTTGTGGTAAAAACCCTACTCCTTTTAATGTTTGTTGTTAATGTTCAAGTTATATAATAAAAACCCTAGACTGTTAGGGTTTGGTAAATTAGGGTTTATAAGAAAAATCCTTGTAATAGTTATAGTGGGATCCTCTGAATGAAACCATAGGTATTTATTCATTTGTTTGATCAAATGAAACCATAGGTATATATTCATTTGATTTATGTTTGTGTATAGAGTGTATCTAGTAGTTATTGATGTGAAACGAATCCTAGATATGTATATGCAATTGTTGACACTCATGTTTTAGTTTGTGAAATCTACGGTGTGTGACAAAACCATAGTAGAGATTGATATTCTAGGAAATGGTGATATTGTTATCAATTAATTTAGCCTTGATGATAACCTCTAAGGGTGTGCAACAAACCCCACTAGAGTCTCGCATGTAAATATAAAACTATGTTGTTGAAACCTTAGATGTATACTATGATTTTTGTTTGATTAAATTGTTGATATCTAAGGCTTTGTGTCACGAATATGGAGTCTAGGGTTTATGACAAAACCCTAGTAAGAATTTGAAGTCTATAATATAAAATATATGACCCTTATTGATTATGAACCTAAATAGGTTTAGATATTTAAAGAAAGAATGATTTGATGCTTCCATTGTAATGACATGATCAACATATTATGGTTTTCTTTGTGTTTCTGTATATTTTTATTTGGTTGTACTTGTTGTTAACGATCTGCCCGTACATAATCTTCAAGGTTTTGGAGATGTTTGTAATTGAATATGATGATGAGCATGATGTAGTAAGCTATAAAAATGATGAAGATAAAGATGATCTCGATGCCATAAGAATGAAATGAATCCTTGAAATAATGAAGTTGCTCCGAATTTATCAAGTTTTTGATCTGTGCAAGTTGAGAGGGAGGGCATATTATGGTAGTCGTAATGAATATGTTGGGCCCCTATCATACTAGTGATTCCCCCATTACTATTGTCATTATATCCCTTATTGTTATTATTATGCCCCTATTGTCCCCATATTGTTATTGGTATACCCCACAGAAACCCACTATTGTGATTTTTGTGCCCTTATGTTATTACTATTATGTTGGCTTGATTATATTATGACCCCTTAGACTCCTATATATAGAAGGGAGGTTTAGTCATTTGCATCATTCAAGAATTGTTCATTTGTGTAATGAAAAGGAGGTTTTCCCCTCTAAGAGGCTGAATTCTAAGGCGTTGATCTATCTTTTCTATATTTTTGTGAGTTGGTTTCCTAACATTTGGTATGAGAGCTTTGGATTCTAGGGTTTTGCTGCTCCAAAGAGGTCATCGTGGAATTTTCGCTATAACTTTTTGTCTAAGAAGTTTCAATAGCTACACAGAAAACCCATTTGAGCTGAAATTGGTCTGAACTTTGTGTCCAAATTTCCGAGCTTGTCTCACTATATTTGTAGAGATGTGATCTAACAAAGTTAGTGTTTTTGTAGACTCCAGAATTACTTTCCAAACAGGTGACCTGGGAAAAATCATCATAACTTTTGTTTTGAGCATCAACATGAAATTTCGTTAGAAGGTGTAGAAAGAGGATGGCCTGTAGTTTCCTATGTATCAGTTTTAGGTACAAAGGTCAAAACGATGACGCGTGGCATGTCGTACAAGGTCGTTCTACTGAACTAGTCTATAATCAGGTCATCGTGGGAGATTTGTCATAACTCTTCCTTAGAGAATCCAATATTCATCAAAATTGTGGGGTTAGAAAGAGGACTCAAGGTGCTACCGCGAGATGAGATTTCAGATATTCGAGATCCACAGTTACAAAGATACAACATATTCAATATCGAGCTCTTACAAAGTGAAAAAACAAGGTGTGTAGTTTTCTTTAAATTTTGCATAAGATTGGTTTGAAAAAATAGTTTGAAGGAATTCAAAAAGAATAGTGAAGAATTATTAGAATTAATTAATGCCCCGAAGAAATAAAATGGAAACACCTAGTAAGGAACTTGAAAGCTCTAGCATGGCTCGTGAAGAACAATAAGTACAACAAATTTCACTCTCACTAAAGGTAAATGAAGCCAAGATGAATTGCATGGAAGCTAATATGAATGGAATGCAAGTTAAGATGGACGGTGTGGAAGCTAGTATGAATGGCATGCAAGTTAAGATGGATGGCGTGGAAGCTAAGATTGATGGAATGGATGATAAGATGGAAGAACTAAAGATAAATTTGAATAAGTTGCTACAAGAAATGGTCACTAATGATGAAAGGGTAGTAAAGGAAACTCATGATGAGAACAAAAGAAATGTTAATCATGATTTCCTAGACTCTAATGTTGGATTGAAGACCCACCATGTTCTAAAAATTGATATGAGGAAGTTTGATGGAAATGATCCCGGAACATGGATACTACAAATGGAGCATTTTTTTGATCTCCATAATGTGTAAAACACACAAAAGGTATGTATTGCAACTTTATATTTGGAACCAAATTAGTTTTTATGGTATCGATGGCTTTGCTCTCGTAAACAAATTGTCACTTGGGCAAATTTTACGGAAGAAATGATAGAACATTATGAGGATACAAAAAGAAACACCTTTTTTAGCCAATTGATAAATTTCAAACGAAAGGGTTCAATGATAGAGCACATTAAGGACTTCCAAAAATTGAACATAAGGGTAAAAGATATTCCAGAGGAGAATAGGATTGATGTGTTCATAGGGACTTTAAAGGATAATATCCAACATGAGTTTCAACTTTATGAACCCGATTCATTGGAGAAGGCATTCAAGTTAGCAAGAAGAATGGAAAGCATAATTATGGCAACCAGGAAGCCTACTACTCACAACTATAAAGATGGAAGTGTTTTTCCCATAGCCTTCCACAACCTACAAGGTTGACACCACAACAATTGGAAAAAAGGAGAGCAAAAGGCCTTTGTTATAGTTTTGATAACAAATACAGTAAAGGTCATAAGTGTGCTGAGAAGAAATTATTCTACATAGATTGTGAAGAGGAGGAAGAAAAGGAACAAGAAATGTCAAAAGAAGAGGATATACTCCAAGAAAAAACCCTAGATAAAGAAGAAATGAATCCAACCATATCTTGTAATGCATTGGCTGGAATTACCACTCCTCAAACTATAAAGATAGAAGGACATATCATGAAGAAAAAGCTAATAGTGTTGATTGATTCAGGAAGTACCCATAACTTTATTCATTGTGAGATAGCAAAGGAATTGAATTGTTTCCTATATCTAGCACGAGAGTTTCAAGTGATGGTTGCGAGTGGAGGAACCATAACTTGCTCTAGAAAGTGCCATAATACCAAGCTATCCATGCGAGAACATGTGTTGAATAGCCCAATGCTTTCCATTCCAATGGCTGGTGTTGATGTTGTACTAGGAGTCCAATGGCTACAATCCTTGGGTACAATATCTTTTAACTTTCAAGAACTTTTCATGAAATTTTGTGCGGAAGGAAAGGAAGTTGAATTAAGGGCTATTATAGGGAAATCGGGAAAGATAATCAGCTCTAATGGTATGACAAAGCTTCTAAAGAAGGAACAATGAGGTGTAAATTGCACAATTATGTTCGTTAGAGGTTCCCACATTGAAATCATCTATTTCTCCAGATCTCCAAAAAGTCTTGGACAATCATTCCAAGGTATTTGAGACTCCAAAAGGTCTCCCACCTATTTGTGATCATGATCATGCTATTCATTTGATTCCACGAAGTGTTCCTCCAAACATCAAGCCATACAGATATCCCTATGCCCAAAAGATTGAAATTGAACATATGGTTGCAGAAATATTACACGCTAGTATAATTCAACCTAGTGAAAGTTCTTTCTCTCCTCCAGTCGTATTGGTGCACAAAAGGATGGATCATGGTGCATGTGTCCGGATTATAGGGAGCTCAACAAGCTCATTATTAAAGGTAAATTTTCCATTCCTGTCATTGATGAATTACTGGATGAATTTCATGGACCAATTTACTTCACCAAGTTGGATATTCATTCAGGATATCATCAAATCATAATGAAGACTGAAGACATTCCAAAAACAACATTTAGAACTCATGAGGGTCATTATGAATTTTTGGTCATGCCTTTAGGCCTTACCAATGCACCTTCTACATTTCAAGGTTTGATGACTTCCATTCTCAAACCCTTCCTTAGAAAATTTGTGTTAGTATTTTTTGATGATATACTAATCTACAGCAAGTCTTGGAAGGACAATGTTGAACATGTTGAGAGGGTGCTCAAACTATTGGAGGAGAAACAATTATATGCAAAAAGCTCCAAATGTTTCTTTGGAGTACAAGAGGTGGAATATCTGGGTCATATTGTATCTCATGAAGGTGTTAAGGTAGACCCTAGAAAATTAAAGCCATTAAGGAATGGAAAATCCCCACATCCATAAAGAATCTACGAGGATTTCTTGGGTTGACAGGGTATTATCACAAGTTTG
>APFE030781788.1:1793-28283 GCA_000404065.3 Pinus taeda
GGGGATCGATTATGAGGAGACCTTTGCACCTGTCGCAAGGTATTCTTCCATACGGATGATTCTTGCTCTCTCAGCGCAAATGGGATGGCACATTCATCAGATGGATGTGAAGACTGTTTTCCTTCCTGGAGGTTGGATGAAGGAAGATACTACTTCAGCGGAGGTATTGGATGCCATTGTTTATCGACAGTTGGTAGAGTTGCATGTGTGCAGGCTCAAGAGAGGCACATCGGGATATGGATCTTGGTACAGACAGGAGGATGTAGATTGGGAAAGGAGCTCAACGGACGACATCAGGTACCATCATATCAGAGATTGTGTGCAGCGGAGGATCATGTTACTTTCGTACATTCCAACGGAGGATCAGGATGCTGATATTCTGACGAAGGCTCTCACCAGGAGCAAATTCGAGTACCACCGAGGCAGGATAGGGGTTGCTGATAATCCATATCTTGTCGAGAGGGAGTGTTGAGATTGCAACAAGATGATGGAGCTTAGTGAAAAGAGTCGCCTTCACTAAGTGGGCCCGCAGGCTATTTTTGGCGCAAGTCTATTTTTAGACTATGTCTATTTTTGGACATATGGATCATGTCTATGGATTGCAGGTTGTTGTTTATGGATAATTGATCAAGTTGGGAAAATAGATGGACTTCTATTTTTAGATCACAGCGGAGTGACTGCTCAGTCTAAATATAGAACAGTCAAATATTATTAGCTCATAATAATATTTAGACTATAAACTTTGTCTTATTCTCTTGGAGCACTTCAGGATGAGCTACGGATGTGGTACACACAGATCCCAGAAGGAAATACGTGGTTACCTATGGTATGACTAATATTTGCATGCAGGACTTCAGTTAGAACTCAAGTGAGTTGAGTTTAGTGGACTGGAGGTGCAGTTGATGGAGTTGTGTTCAGTTTAGCTTTGTTAAACTGGTTGTATTTAGTCTAACTGGCAAATAGACTAGAGATGAGTTGGGTGAATTAGTTATTAATTAATTCACAAGTTATTAACTCATAATACAACTAATGAATACATCAGTTAACTCAGTTGCATGTCAGTGCATGTTCAGTTCAGCAGGGACAGGTGTTAGAGAATCAGATTGCTATCAGTTGTGACTATAGTTGTGCACCAGATCTTGCACAAGTCATGGGATTGAGTATTCCAATGAGTTTGCACGTATTGTAGCTTGTTCTCACGTGATTTAGCCAAGGAAAGACGTGGCTGCCTTGGAATTATCACCGGTTCTTGTGCAGGTATTGAGCAGCGGAGGCAGGCAAGCAGCGGAAGAGATTTGAGCCAGTTATTGATTCAGATCTGAGTTGTATTGTGTGTAACAGGTGGAGCTGGTACTGGATTGCTTGTGATAAGCATTGTACTTTGTAATGTTACATGACTCAATCATTAATATACAGATAGTTGGGGTTTTTAGCGAGATGCTTTCCCCGGGATACTACTGTGTTAATGTGTGAATGCTCTTGATGTTTTATTGTTATTGATGCTGCTATATTGATGATCAACGTAGAGGAGCTTATGTATTGTGTATGTTTTCCACAATAGTACATGATCAGGATAATCTCCATTGAATATGTGTTAAATTATTCAAAATTTCTACAAAAAAGAAATTCTCCGAATTCATGTATGTTTCCTGATGATGATTTCACTGTTTTTGAAAATAATACCATAGGAATTGGTTCCAAACTATTGAAGAGAATGGGATATGAAGGAAAATTCTTGGGTGTTAATGGCCAAGGAATTGTTAACCCCATCAAAGTAGAAGAATTACCTTGTTAGGCAGGACTTGGGTATGTTAGAAAGGAATATGGGGAATGCACCACGACAATAAGAGAACCACCAACAACAGATGATGATAAGTCCTCATCGGTTCTTTCCAATTCAACAGGGAAGTTAAAAGTTGTTGATTTACTTTCAGTTTCATCTTCAGATAGTATGATTTATGTTGGAGATGTAGAGATACCAATTGCAAGGAGAAACATGAGGCTCCTTGCCAAGATGAGGTGCAAGGAGGAAAAAGAACTTGGTGTTAATAACCAAGGCATAACTCAACCATTGGAGGTTGTGCAGAGACCTCGATTTGCATGCTTAGGATACATCGAAGGAGAATTCTCGAAGGTGTCAGATTCTTTTGAGACATCACTGAAATCATCGAGGAAAGAGAATGACGAGAACACATCACCATCATCCCATGGTTGTGGCCATTGCAGGGAGAGAACTGAGGCAAGATCTTACCACCATAACGACGCCAGAGATGGAAATGAAAGGTATAACCAGCCTTGATATTCGAATGTTCATTTCGACTATAATCATGTTGTTAAAGATGAATGTAAATCAAGGCATCAAAAAACATGTACCTTTTTCTGGATTACATAACCATACATTTTCTAAGTGCTGGAAAAGAATAGCAGCATACAAAAGGATGAGGCGTGAAAGACCCTCTCAACAACAGGGAAAGAAGAAACATGTTAAGTAGATCTAGAGGAAGAAGATGTATTATAGTCATTGCAACAAAGGTGGTCATCAAAGAGCCACTTGTTGGAGGCTCCATCCAGAGCAACGCCCTAAAGACAAAGCATTGGTGCATGAACCAGGTGAAACAGTTGTTCGACAAGCAAAATCACCACAGGGAGATGAAGCACTCACTTTGATAAGTGAAAAATGGTTTCTAGATATGTTAGGTTGTCATGGTTGTGCTTTTGTAAATCATTTGTTGCATTTTAAAATGTAAAAGTGATGATGTGTTTTCTGTCACTTGTTAAGCAACAATGATGTCTGGTCTTATTTTGTGATGCATTTTAAACTCTGAAAGTGATGTCGTGTTTCCATCACTTGTCAAAGGAACAATAGTGTTTTGCCTTATCTTTGTAAATTGTGCGTTGCAGTGATGATGCATTTTCCATCACTTGTTGAAGCAACAATGATATGTTGGCCTTGTTTTTGTAGCTGGGGTATTGTTTCCATTTTGATGTAAACTTGACCACTGAGTATGTGTTATGAACTCATGGAAAGTATGGGATGCTTGGGTCATTAGTGGTCATGTAAGTCAAGCATGTAATTTGCAAAACAATGTACTACAGGTTTGTAGAGGTTGCAGGTGTCATCTCATCGCTTAAGGCTATGAAGAACAAAGGTGAAGGAGATGGAAGCGAGACCTTTTTAGGTGCACAAGCACTTGCTTAGTGGAAGAAAGACACAACAAGATCCAAGATAATTATTCTGTAGGGTGTAAGAGATCATGGGGTTTTGAACTTGCATGGAAAGGAGACTCCTTTTGAAATGTGGAAAACTCTCATGCATCTCTTCCATAGCAGCAGTGATGGCAGGAAAATTTTATTGAGAGATAAAGGCTCAGGAAAAGTCAATGCATAAAAATGAAACCATTCCTTAGTACCTATTTATATTCACTTAGGTTCGAGATGGACTTGGAGGAGTAGGAGAAAATGTCCCATCATATGAACTTGTGAGCTTAGTATTCCTTGTCCTTTTGAAATACTGGCGCAACTATCAGGATTCAATTAATGGAAGAGACAAGCTACTAGATTGGAAGAGACTTTGGTCTGATTTGGTGGAAGAGGAGATAAGAAGAAACACTGAAGATGGTGCTACAACCATTGTAGATGAGGAAGAAGATTGTGATCTAGTTGGAAAAGGAAAGAAGGTGTAAGGAAAGGAAGAATCCATCCAGAACAATGGCAAGAAGAAGGACCTCAACAAAATAAAATGTTTTCATTGTCACGAATATGGACACTAGACAACCAAGTGTCTGCACAATAAATCTAGGAAGGAGCCTTCTGCAGGAGTAGGAGGAGATGCTCTAGCATCTCAATTCAAGTTATATTTCACCCTCTTTTCTTTCATGGCAAGAATAGTAAGAGGGAGTGCGTGGTAAATAGAATTTACTATCTCATATCATATGACAAGAAATAAGGAATCCTGCAATAGCCTAGAGGAGAAGGATCTCCAATTGCACATAAAATTTGGAGATGATGGGAGGTATAATACCAAAGGAATTGGTACTATCAGATTTAAGAGGGATTCAGGCTCCCATTTCCACTTGAAAAATGTTATGTATGTGCTTGGGCTGAAGAAAAAATTGATTTTTTGTAGTTGTATTGGAGGACAAAGGTTATGATGTTGTTTTCAGTAGGGACAAATATTTTCTAAAGAATGTTACTACAAGACAAGTGAAACAGATTGGAGTTAGAGTGAAAAATATCTACAAGCTAAAGGTGGATTTCACCATGCATGCAACTATACCTCTAGGAGTGAGGTGGGGTGCTGTAGAACCTTAGTCCTAGAATTGCTAAGAATTGTAGTATACTTTCCTCATGGATCATTACCTTGCTATAGGGGCCAATAGTATTCAGTGGCAGAAGGATCAGTTTTAGTTAGTGCAGTCAGATGTTGAGGAGCATAAAGTAGTGTTGATTGTAGTGTAGGAGACACAGTGCATAATAAACATTAGTGTAGTCTTCCAAGTACACAGTTGCAGAAACACAATTGATTCAGTGGTTTTAGATGCTGCTAAGTTGCAGATGTTGCAGTAGCAACATAAATAGTGAGAGGTAGTGCTATAGTACATTCCACAGGTGTTGGATAGGGTGGTGTAAAATCCCTTTCTTGCTAAGAGGGAGTGTAAGAAAGTATAGCAAGAAAGGCTTAATTTCACTTTAGCCTTAGTCGAACTTAGTAAATTGAATTACCACATCAACAGGACAACTTGGAGGTAGTTCACTGGTATGGCATGAATCTTGTCACTCATTGAGCTTAGTAAATTTGAGTTAGTGGGCTTGGAATTTAGTTTTGAATGTGTTGATTGCAAAATTTTAGCATTCTAGTTCAATTATTTTCAGTTGTACTCAGTTAACTAACCTCTAACAATTAATAGAGTTAGTTGAGCAGTGGAAAAACAATCTAACTTGGAGATCTATCAGTTAACTAATCAAGCAACCCAAAATAGCTCATGCATTCATGGAATTCGAATTTCTCGGTTGGAGTGGAGGAGACAAGGCTAGTGTAACATGAGTTGTATACTAGTTGAGTGTACAATTATTGCACGTAGTCAAGAGATCAATTCCTTGGGAATAATGCAAGGAAATAGGGACTTTCTTATTGTTTAGGAGATAAATTTTGGTTAGATTTCCCCAAGGAAATAGGAGGTTGGAGGAGGCAAAAAGTGGCTAAGTGTTGGCTAGAGGTCCTTTTTTAGTAGGGATAACAATTTTACCTTTGCAGGTTGTACTCAGAGCTGGAGCATGGAATTGTAATAGTTTCTTTATTCAACTAATTAATGCAAGGTGGATTGAGGAGTTTTTCCCAATTAGGTTCCCCTAGAAATCACTACGTACTTTTGGTTCCGTAGATTAGTAGAGTAGAATTTGTGTCTCCCGATTTTAGTTTGAATTCTTGAGCAGTTGCAATTTCTATCAAATTTCTAGAAAAAATTCGATCTTTTTTCTAAATTATATATTTATTTATCGATATATATGTATTTATACTATCAATGATATTTATATCACATTATTTTTTTTATAAAACACGTCTCACATATATATGCAACTATATATATTATCAAAGTTTTAATAAAATTAAAAATAATAATATTTTTATTTATAGAGATGTGAAATTTATTGCACTAAGAGGCATCTTCTACAACTCAATATGAGGGTGATGTGTGATTTCATCAATGCTTAATGTAGATTCAACATGTGTACCTTTAAAATAAAATTAAAATATTCTTTAAATAAAAATACTAAGTCCATATCCTCGATGGGGATGACATTAAGATATAAGGAGGGGCTTGGGAGAATGTGTCCAACACCTTGTCCACTTGACTACGAGTAAACGAGGAATACTATTCGACTCTCTTTTACTTAAAGATCTTATTTGGATTTAACTATCAGCAAGAGAGAGAAATGCATATGCGCCTTCGAAAAATCAAGCAAGTGTGCTTGGTAAATGTTCGGTTGTAGGTGCATCAAGGTTCTTCTACTGTAGAGGGGAGAGAGTGAGTCTCTATGAGAGAGGTAATAATACCACCCTAACAAAGACACACATAAAGAAGATGTTTCGTCTAATGTCTAGAAGAATAGTTCACACGACCGTGACGAACATTATAACCATTACAACACATTCTTAATAGAATAAGCACCAAAATAACTGAAGTAGTTCAACTACCTTAGTATCGATGAAAGCAAACATGAACCATGACCATTCACTGAATAGCCTTACAAACATCCATAATCTATGTATGAACATGTTTTTGCCAGCAGGCTTCAAATATTAAGCACAAGTCCCAATACAATACAATGAACATCACTTGCTCCAATATTGGAGTGTTGGAGCCACTATTGTCTCCACAAAAGTACTAACTTATCTCTCTTATGCCTTATGGGAGAAGCCAAAGCTAAAATTAATTTACATGAGAAATGAGGAGCTAGTTATACTTGAAAAGTGACCCTTTCGTATCCTCACGACTCTTGACTTTCTAATTTTTAACGACCTTTGGATTTCTACAACCTCTGGAATTCCAAATGACTTTTGCAATTACATATGACTTTTGGTATTACATATCCTGTGGACTTCCATGACTCTTTGATTTCTACTTGCTTGTATTTTACAATGATTACAATAATACATTTGTCTTCCACCTCATCATATGATGAAACTTGAGACGTCACTATCTTGGATGATTGGGACTAATAGTGACTGATGACATGGACATGTAATAGTAGTGACATGGTTGCCAATATGTCTTTTCTTTATCATCATCTACTCATGGTGCTTACACTCTTGGAAGGGTCTTCAATATCTGAGTCTTTGTGGTGATTTGATAATAAGGTTTCATGTATGTTCTTGGTTCTTCTTATGCTTCCTTTGTATATCCTCTTTTCCCGATATTCCTTGTGTGTTCCTGCCATGAGATCCCTGGAATACCTATTTCTGCAATTAGTCATGACAAACAGCTATGAGTCTGAAAATATCCTTCTCTACCATGTTTCATGCAAACTTTCCTCGTCCTTTCTTTTCAGTGAACTGAAAATTGTTGAGGGAGATATAGGGCACAAGGGTGCACTTCGAAGGTAAAAAGAGCTAAGGAGGAGGGGCTTCGAACCTTTGGCATGCACTCATGCACTCTAAGGAAGAAGGAAATTGAGAAGAGTGCATGTCTCAAGTCTTAAGGATGAAGAGTAAAGCTTCAAGCTTCTGAAGTGTGCTATATGCCCAAGGGAGAGAGGCAGGGCACAAGGCATGCTCCTGGAGGTTGAAGGTTGTGGCTCTGTGCTTTCGAGGTGAGCTCTTATGCTCAAGAAGTATTAGGGAGGGTGCAGGGCACACTCCTAAAAGATGAATGTTGGAGATTCATGCCTTCAGGGTATGATAGTGTGCTTAGGAAGTCCAGGAGGGCACAAGACACATAGGGGAATGCTAAAGGGTTCATATTTGAGTCTTTAGGATGTGTTAGTGCACTCAAGGAGGGTGCACTTCTTCGAGTTGAAGGGGTGAGCTCAAGGAAGACTTAGTAATTTAGGAGGGCACAATTTAGAACATGGAAGGGGATTCGTGCTTTTTGAATATGTCCAACTCTATGGGAGGGCACAGGGCATACGTCTGAAGAACAAAGGGTCACTCATCAAGGCTTCAGAGTGTGCTCATGAGCTCTTCGCCTTAATGGGCTCATTTTGCAACTGAAATTTGTCTAAGTTTGGATGATTGGTTAAGAGGTGAGCAAGATAAGTTCTGGACAACACATACTAACTCATTGAGATAACTTGGAAAAACCTAACCAATAATTAATATACTGAAAAATGCCACTTTATCCACATTCCTCAAGTATAAACTGTGAAGTGTGTCCGACTATGACCCATAAGGGTCGTTTTACAACAACAAAAGTGTTGCAACCATGAAATGAATATAAAGATATTCCAATAGATTTGACGATTCTTAAGAACACTCAAGACATATGAAACAACACAAAACAACACTTGAAAACCAAGGAAACACTTGATACAACAATGAGGTAGGCTCCAAAATTCAAATGTAGAGAAATTTTGGAGGGAGTTGTAGCAGTGACAACACTTGGCGACACATTGGGTGAACTTCAACTTCTATATCTGGGAATAAATTTCAGCTAAGGGTTAGATCTTTAGGAAGTATTAATTTCCCCAAGTTCCCCTTTTCAACTCGTCTTTACACATAGCATTTTACTTCTCTCTACTTGGGTGAACACACATAAAGATACACCGTATCACAACTATTTCAATTCAGGAAGGGTATTGTGCATGGTGATTTTACGATATTTAGAGTATGATTTTTCTATCTCTGGTGTTTCTATGTTGCCAGTGGGCCTGAACAGTACCCCGACAGAGTCACAAATGTTGCTTCACTTCCAATAGGCTTGGATAGTACCCCGATGAAGTCGCTTGCTTCACCTCCTTGCGCATGAAGCCTTTCTCTTCTTTCACCCTTTATTTATTTATTTAAAAGAATTGTGCATCGATACTTATTATTTTGACAGGTGGAAGAGGGATCCTGACTTATTTAGAGCAAATGCGTTTTCCCCTTTAGAGAAGTATTTAAGACCTCTGATATTGGTTTTCTTGATTTAGATTTTCCACTTATCCCTTTTCTACTAGATTGGACAAGTGTTAACACACTAGTAGACATATAGCAAGTTGAGTGGATTGAACACTAGCATAAGACTGTGCCTAATAGGTTTCCCCAAGGTTCTCTTACTAGATGAATCATATTTTCCATTTGGACTTAGCTCAACCTATGGCTTTTCCTAAATAAAGGAGGAGCATAAACAAATAGCCAAGCATTGAAGTTGTCACATTCCTCTTTGATTGTACTACAAAGTCCTTGGGCCATGCACTTTGACACACAACTCTTATTTATGTAGAATGACCAACAATAAGACATGACACAACAAAACATAATAAAAACATGACGCTTTAGGATTGATGCAAACCAACAAAGAAAATAAAGAAAAGGTGCAAAAGAATATGTACATGAGATGTAACTCATAGTTTCTCTTGGAAATAATTCTTTAAATCTCAGCCATTTACGGGTAGCGGGTCAATCCTCCTGTCCAAATATTTGAGCTTGAAACTGTTCTGGTTGAGTTTCTCTCAAGTGTAAATGGTCCAATCCATAATGGATGAAACTTTATATGTTTACCTTTGTCTTCATGGGGTTTATCCCATTTTAGAACTAGGTCATGCACATCAAATCTCTTTGCCCCTACGTATTTTCTATCAATCCAATGCTTGATAAAGTTTTGATGCACGGAAAATTAGCCTTGGCTTTGAGCCTCTCTTCCTCAAGTTTTAGTAAAGTGTCTATCTTGCTCTGAACTAGTAGGCAAGGTTTACCTTGTGACTCTTGAGAGAGTTGCAAGGCTAGAAGGTACATGTTTGGGGCAAGATAAATTATTTACCATACACTAGAAATTATGGCGAGGTTTTCAGGGGAGGCTTGAGGTTAGCATGGTCAGCCCAAAGTGCATTAGTCAAAGCAGTATACAAACTCTTCTTTTCATATAAAATGGTCTTCTTAAGGATGTGAATACGATTTTTATTTCTGGATTTGGATACACCATTTCCCTTGGGATAATAATTAGATTCATGCTTGAGAACAATCCCATTTTCCAATGCAAACTTAGAAATTTTTAATGATGAAAAGTAAGTTGCATTATCAAAGACAAGTGATGTAGGAACACCAAACCTGGTAATGGTGTTATGTTGTATGAAGTGAATTACTTCCTTTCCATTTACTTGTCTGAGTGGAACTGTTCCTAACCACCGGGTGAAATAACTTGTTGTTGTGAGAATATACTGGTCCTGATTTGATAAGTGTGGGAAAATTTCTCCGGTAACATCAAGGCCTAACTATTAGAATGGTTCTTCAATTGCTAATGGGAGAAGTGGGGCAACTAACCTTTGATCATGACCAACGTATTTTTGACAAGCTTGGCACTTGCGGACATAAGCGTGAGCATCCTTAAAACGAGTTGGCCAATAATAACCAACCCTCATAACTTTGTGTGATGTGATGTCACCCACATAGTGGCCACCTGTCGGTCCATCATGTAGATATTTCAGAACCTTCTTTGTATCTTGTGGCTCAAAGAACCTTAATAGGACTCCATTTTGGTGCTTCCAGAAAAGCATGCCATGAACCAGTTGATATGATCAAGCCTTTAAGTGGATTTCCCTTTTCTCTTTACTTGATAAGTGCAAGGGAAAGGTGCCATGTTCCAAAAATTGTCGTAAGTCTGTACACCAAGATTTTGTGGACATGGACTGAGGAACACGATCGACGTTTTACATCTCAATTTCTTTCTCCCATCAAGATAGAACTCGCTAAGGAGAATCCTTTTCTTCGGATGCCATTCTGCATAATCCATGACCCTTTATAGGATGAACTGGTTTTAATTCCAGTTCATATTCTTTAAGATGGGTCATCTAGTTAGCTCTTTTCTCACCCAAGTCTTGCTGCACAAACAACGTTCTTACTACTGGGTGAGGTACGAATGCAATGGTGTGAGCTTTCAATAAGTAGGGTCTGAAATAATTCACTTCCTTTTATACTGCATATGCTTCTTTATCCACGATAAGGTAGTTTATTTATGGTCCCTACAAAGTAGTGCTCATAAAAGAGATGGGTCGCTCATTTCCTTCATTATCCTTCTGGGTTAACATGGAAGCAATTCATAAATATGAAGTAAATGTATAGAGCAAGAAATATATACCATAATCTGGACTAATAATGTGGTATTGATCCCGGATCCGGGTGTTAATGTCATCTTAACTGGCATTCATGCGCACTTAAGACGCATGAGGCCGCCACCTGCTGAGCAGCGTGGAGCCCCAGACACAGTTTGGAGGCGGGACGATGGTTGTTATGACCATGGCACGGTGCAGGACAGTGCCATTAATGGCGAGCGGAGCCCGAAGCGGCCAGAGGATCGGTATTTACAGGAAGGAGCTCGGCAAGATTTTCATTATGCCTGCAATTGAAGTTTGGTCTGTTCGGTTTATGGTGAGTTCAGTGGGTGAAATCGTTTGGGAGCCCTGCCTTCGAGCTGGTCTAAGCTCGAATTGGCAGACCTTCAACGCCGCCGGCGCTCCTCGTTCCAGAATTCAGCTCTCAGGTGGGGGTAAGTGCCTCATTTGCGGCAATTGCATTTTCTCTAGTTCAGTTTTAAGTTTCAACATTTCAATTGTTCTTTGTCCGGCCTTGCATCCCTGTTCGGCCCTGCATCTTCGTCTGTGGTCTTTGCCTGCTCTGCGGAGTATCCCCGGTTCCCTCTCCGCTTCGCTGACCATTTCCCTCATCCTCTCCACCATGAAAAGGTCGGGGAAGCGTTCTCGCTCCGGCGATAAGTCGGGCAGCAGCAAACGACATGCTGTGCGCCCTCACTCCACCCCTCAGCTAACCACCATCAGTTTGACTTCTCCTCCGGAGGATTCCCCTGCTTCCAACCCTGATCGCCATCCGATTCCCAACAACGCGTTCCAGTCCACCCATTTGAAATTCCAGAGTAACTTGAACCGCCCCCTGGTTTCTGCCCAAATTACCATCTTGATGACGGAGGAAATCAACCAGGTTCGTCCAATCACCTGCATAAACCCCAATTCCTCCGAGAGCAGTGAACACTCCTCGGCCCAGTTTGCCATGGCTGCCAAAACAGAGGATGTGCCGATAATTCAGGTCGACTCGCCTTCTCCTGTCCCTCCTCTGAGCGATTGCTTCAACCTCTTCCTGGACCCCGATGCTGGCAACACAGACAAGGAGCAGGAAGGCAACGTGGAGCATGGTAAAGAAGGGCACAACCACGATGACGCGTGTCAGCCAGATGCAGAAACACAGGGGGACGACGAACGCTAAACGGTTGGCATCTTTGTCTGCCTTTTTTGGTTTTTGGGCGGCCATCTTTGGGGGTTGGCTCTTTTTGGAGATTCTTCAGCCACAGCGGATGCAGTTGCTTTGGTCTCAGCTCTCTCTCTCTCAATTTCTCAGTCTTCTCAGTATTCTCCTTCTCTTTCTCAGTTTGTCTGTAAAGGCAAGGCATTTGGCTGTTTGTTCAGTTTCTATGGATGTTGATCTGTTCAGTTTCATGGATGTAATCCCCAGCTTCTCTCTGTCGGGGAATTTTTGTGACATATGGGATGTGCAGGCTTCGACAGCTGCCCCTACTGTAAATTTACGCTTACCAGTTAATAGAAAATAGTTTAGTCTTTTGTAGAGAAAAAAAAAATAATGTGGTATTGATAATCCATGGATTGGCCGATAATATTCTAACCGAGTCTAGTTACAAATTAATAATCTCCATGTTTAAGAATCTTGTTGCAGATTTTTTAAAATGTATATATGTTTAACTTATATATTTATTATTTTTATGGAAAATAATAATAATAATAATAATAATAATAATAGAGTTATAATTTAGATAATTCTTATAATTTTTTAGTTTTAGCAACTTAAAATGTATGTCGAGGTAAATATTTTGATGCTTATTATGGATTGATGTTTATCAACTTTTACCATCCATTTAATTTACAAGACTCTACTAGTTGTAAAAAGAATTAATATATGAGTTAGATATATATACATTTTAAAAAACATGTAACAATAATCCTAACCATGGATTTCTTAACTTCTAAATAGTTCTTTATATACTACCAAAGGGCAATACCATGACATATCAATACCACATGTCCAATATAACATTTTTAAAATTAATTAAAAAAACATAACTAACGTAGACTTAAAGATTAACCCTTATCTGTAAATACTACTATAAATATTCCAACATATTTTATAAAAATCACATCACTATCATTAAAAACAATTATTACTGATCGAAATAAAATTCTAAAAACACTATTCTAACATATATATATACCTATCTTCACAACACATACTTTTATCTCTCACCCATACATAAATGCTTTAATGTGCTTGCTTTCTGGAACATAAAATCAATTGAAAAGTGCACATTGAGTGTCTCATACGTCTTACAACAAAATGGTTGCGAACACATGTTTATCATTCTTCTGCGTTCATGAATACAAATTATTATTCCTCACCTACTTTATTCGATGGCTACCTAAGTCCAATTCATGAAAAACGTGCCCTTCGTTGAAATTATTTCCATTTCTATTCGTGTTGTTGTTTAACCATTTATGGGACAAATTTTAGGGTAATATTATTTTTACTTTAACAAAATAAAATACTATATTAAATAAATTTTTAATGTAAAATTAAATTATAATTATTTTATTGTATTTGGGTTATAGTTTAATTAGAAATTATCGTGATATGAATATAGTGTAAACTATGAGATTTAAGGTAGTCTAGTCTATAGGGAGGAGAATAGGTTATAGGCCCCAAAGGTATAGTGGCAGTAGCGAAAATAGCTAAAATCGACCAATATCAATCAAGCACAAGACCAACTTAGTTGTTGATTCCTTAGTTACAAAAAAATTATAAATAATTGGATTATTTAGTTTTATATATCGAAATAAAGTTACATGTTATTTAAAAATATATGATCATTTTGGTTGAACACTTTGCTGATGATTATGAAAATGGTTTTAAATTATTTTTAATATGTTAAGTGCTTGTTTTCTTCTAATATAAAGAAATAGGTTAATGATCTAGAGGCATATCACGAAGTGGAAGAATACATCCTTACAAACCATCAATGAGTTATTGTATCGAGAATAGTGAAATACATTACATACTTTTCAATCTACTATGAGAAAGAAATTGTCATGGACCAAAAAACATAATATTGCTTTTTTGTTTTGTTAAGTAGAAGTTCTTCCCATCTTGAACAACACAAAATTAAATTAAATAAAAATAAATAACTACCTACATATATATAGAAAGCATCATAATATTTTAAACTATACACATGCATATGTATGTGACAATATTTAAAAATAAATAAATAAAAATAAAATCTATAAAGCATTATAATATTTTAAATATGAAGGAATTAATATATGGTAGAAAATTATATGATAAAAAAAATTATCTATTAAGAAATTTGATCCCTCTTCATATTTCACAAATCTAAATGATTTAAAATAAATTTAAGTTTATTTTAAATCGTCAAATTTTATTTCCACATAATGTAGTTACAATTTGAAATCTTAAAATAGTTGGGCTTAGAGGCACTCTACAATATAGCATAGGGGAGGTGTAGCAATGTCCATGAAATGAAGCGTTAAATTAATAATAATAATAAAACATAATGTTGGCTCAATTAAGAAAACACAAACTACAATAAACTAAAATAAAATAAAATAAAATAAAGAGTAATAAAATTAATAATTCCAATTCATTTGCTATATTCTAATCTTGTTCTTATTAATAAAATTACAAACATTGTTTTCAAAAACTAAAATAAGAATGATTCATGTTAGTAACCATGATTATATATATATATATATATATATATATATATATATATAATATATATATATATAATATATATATATATATAAAGTTTCATGTATATGCATTAAATTTCAAAATTTTAGATCCAAATTTAATATAAAAATATTAGAAAGTGTAGCAAGAAAGGCTCAATTTGACTTTAGCTGTAGTCAAATTGAGTAAATTGAATTTCCACATCAGTTGGACAACTTGGAGATAGTTAACTAGTGTGGCATGACTCTTGTCACTCAGTTAGCTTAGTGGATTCAAGTTAGTGGGCTTGGAGTTCAGTCATGCATGTGTTGATTGCTAAATTCTAGAAATCTAGTTTAGTTATTTTCAGTTGTACTCAGCTAACTGACCTCTAACAATTAATAGAGTCAATTGAAGGTGAGTTGAGCAGTGGGACAACAGTCTAACTCAGAGATCTATCATTTAACTCATCAATCATCCCAAAATATCTCATGCATGCATGGAATTCAAATTGCACAGTTGGAGTGGAGGAGACAAGGCTAGTGTAACATGAGTTGTATATTAGTTGAGTGTACATTTGTTGCATGTAGTAAGGATATCAATTCCTTGGGATTTGGGCAAGGAAATGGGGACTTTCCTATTGTTTAGGAGCTCAAATTTGCTCATATTTGTGCAGGGAAATAGGAGGTTAGAGGATCTATAAAATGGCTAAGTGTTAACCAGAGGTCCTCATTCAGTGGGGAGAACAGTTTTACCATCGTGGGTTGTTCTTAGAGTTGGTGTATGCAATTGTAATAGTTTCTCCATTCAACTGATTAATGCAAGGAGGCTTGAGGGGTTTTTCACAGTTTCCTTCCCCTGGAAATCACTATGTACTTGTGGCTTTTCTTGTTTCATGTCTATG
Organism: Pinus taeda; assembly: GCA_000404065.3. NCBI lineage: Eukaryota > Viridiplantae > Streptophyta > Pinopsida > Pinales > Pinaceae > Pinus > Pinus taeda. Next base: position 17,141 of record APFE030781788.1, read on the forward strand.
CATGCTGATCTAAATTGTCATTTTCATTCCACGAATTAGTAGAGTAGAATTTGTGTCTGCTAATTTTGGTTCAAATTCTTGAGAAGTTTCAATTTATATCAAATTTCTAGATGGTATCAGAGCATCGAAAGAATAGATAGAAACCTTGTTCCAGATCTTCTTTTGGATAAATTTTGATTTCTAGAGTTTTTGGTGCAAATTCTCTTAAGTGTAGGAAAAATGACTTTCAATAGATTGAGGTTGGAATATGCATTGGAGGGCACCTTGAATTTTTGTTCTTGGAAAGACAGGATGGAAGTTTTCCTTGATGACAATGGAGTGTGAGAACAGATCTTTTTTGAATCAGGTTGCTACTAGACAAGTGAAACAGATTAGAGTTAGAGTGAAAAATATCTACAAGCTAGAGGTGGATTTCACCATCCATGCAACTATACCTCCAGGAGTGAGGTGGGGTGATGTATAACTTGAGGAGAGCAGTTGTAGTATACTTTCCTCATGGATCATTACCTTGCTACAAAGACCCATAGTATTCAGTAGCAAAAGGATTAGTTTCAGTTTATGTAGTTAGATGTTGAGGAGCATAAAGCAATGTTGATAGTAGTGCAGGCAACACAATGCATAGACAGTTGCAGAGACAATTGATTATGTGGTTTTGGATGCTTCTCAATTGCAGTTATTGTAGTAGCGACATAAATAGTGAGAGGTAGTGATGTAGTACATTCCACATGTGCTAGATAGGGGTGGTGTAAAATACCTTTCTTACTAAGAGGGAGTGTTAGAAAGTGTAGCAAGAAAGGCTTAATTTGACTATAGCCTTAGTCGAATTGAGTATATTGAATTACCACATCAACATGACAACTTGGAGGCAGTTAGCTAGTATGGCATGGTTCTTGTCACTCATTTAGCTGAGTAAATTTTGAGTTAGTGGGCTTGGAATTTAGTTATGAATGTGTTAATTACAAAATGTTAGCATTCTAGTTCAGTTATTTTCAGTTGTACTCAATTAACTAACCTCTAACAATTAATAGAGTTAGTTGAGCATTGGGAAAACAATCTAACTCAGAGATCTGTCAGTTAACTAATCAATCAACCCAAAATAGCTCATGCATTCATGGAATTCGAATTTCTCAGTTGGAGTGGAGGAGACAAGGCTAGTGCAACATGAGTTGTATATTAGTTGAGTGTACGTTTGTTGCATGCAATGAGGAGATCAATTCCTTGGGAATTATGCAAGGAAATAGGGACTTTCTTATTGTTTAGGAGCTAAATTTTGGTTATATTTTCCCAAGGAAATAGGAGGTTGGAGGAGGCATAAAGTGGCTAAGTTTTGGCTAGAAGTCCTCATTTAGTAGGGAGAACAATTTTATCTTTGAAAGTTGTGCTTAGTGCTGGAGCATGGAATTGTAATAGTTTCTCTATTCAACTGATTAATGCAAAGTGGATTGAGGGGCTTTTCTCAATTGGGTTCCCCTAGAAATCACTGCGTACTTGTGGTTCCATAGATTAGTAGAGTATAATTTATCTCTCTAGATTTCAGTTTGAATTCTTGAGGAGTTGCAATTTCTATCAAATTTCTATAAAAAATTCAATCCTTTTTCTAAATTATATATTTATTTATCGATATATATGTATTTATACTATCATTGATATTTATATCACATTAATTTTTTTATAAAACATGTCTCGCATATATATGTAACTATATATATTATCAAAGTTCTAATAAAATTAAAATAATAATTTTTTATTTATTTATAGAGATGTAAAATTTATTGTGCTAAGAGGCATATTCTATAACTTAGTATGAGGGCGATGTGTGATTTCATCAATGCTTAAGGTAAATTCAACATGCATGCCTTTTTAAATAAAATTAAAATATTATTTAAATAAAAATACTAAGTCCATATCCTCGATGGGGATGACATTAAGATATAAGGAGGGGCTTGGGAGAATGTGTCCAACACCTTTTCCACCCGACTTTGAGTAAACGAGGAATATGGCCCAATTGTCATTTACTTAAATATCTTCCTTGGATTTAACTGTCAGCAAGAGAGAGAAATGCATATGTGCCTTCGAAAAAGAAAGCAAGTGTTTGGTGAATGTTTGGTTGTGGGTGCATCAAGGTTCTTCTACTGTAGAGGGGAGATAAAGTGAGTCTCTATGAGAGAGGTAATAGTACCAAAATAATAAAGACACATATTAAAAAAAATGTTTCATCTAATGTCTGGCAGAATAGTCCACACGAACGTGCCGAACATTATAACCATTACAACACATTCTTAATAGAATAAGCACCAAAATAACCGAAGTAGTTCAACTACCTTAGTATCGGTGAAAGAAAACATGAACCATGAACATTCACTGAATAGTCTTACAAACATCCATAACCCATGTATAAACATGTTTTGGCCATCAGGATTCAAATATTAAGTACAAGTCCCAAGATGCATGAATACAATGAACATAACTTGCTCCAATAGTGGAGCATTGGAGCCACTATTTTCTCCACAAAAGTACTAACTTATCTCTCTTATGCCTTATGGGAGAATCCAAAGATAAAATTCATTTACATGAGAAATAAGGAGCTATTTATACTTGAGAAGTGACCCTTTCATATCCTCATGACTCTTGACTTTCTAACTTCTAATGACCTTTGGATTTCTACAACCTCTTGAATTCCAAATGACTTTTGGAATTACATATGACTTTTGATATTACATATCCTGTGGACTTCCATGACTCTTGGAATTCTACTTGCTTGTATTTTACAATGATTATAATAATACATTTTTCTTCCACCTCATCATATGTTGAAACTTGACACGCCACTATCTTGGATGACTGGGACTAATACTGACCGATGACATGGACATGCAATAGTAGTGACATGGTTGCCACTATGTCTTTTCTTTATCATCATCTTCTCATGGTGCTTACACTCTTGGAAGGGTCTTCAATATCTAAGTCTTCATGGTGCTTTGATAATAAAGTTTCATGTGTATTCTTGGTTCTTCTTATGCTTCCTTTGTATATCATATTTTCTTGATCTTCCTTATGTGTTCCTGCCATGAGATCCCTGGAATACCTATTTCTGCAATTAGTCATGACGAACAACTATGAGTCTGAAAATGTCCTATTGTACCATGTTTCATGCATATTTTCCTCTTCCTATCATTTCAGTGTGCTGAAAATGGTCGAGGGAGATACAGGGCACAAGGGCACACTTTGAAGGGAAAAAAGGCTAAGGGGGAGGGGCTTCGAGCTTTTGGCATGCACTCATGTACTCTAAGGAAGAAGGAAATTGAGAAGGGAACATGTCTCAAGTCTGAAGGATGAAGGGTAAAGCTTCAGGCTTCCCAAGTGCACTATATGCGCAAGGGAGAGAGGCAAGGCCCAAGGCACTCTCCCAGAGGTTGAAGGTTGTGGCTCCATGCTTTCGGGGGGAGCTCATCTGCTTAAGAGGTCTCAAGGAGGGTGCAGGGCACACCCCTAAAAGTTGAAGGTTGGAGCTTCATGCCTTCAGAGTGCGATAGTGTGCTAAAGAAGTCTAGGAGGGCACAGGGCGCATAGGGGAAGGCTAAAGGGTTGAGGTTCGAGTCTTTAGAATGTGCCAGTGTGCTCAAGGAGGGTGCGATTCTTCAAGTTGAAGGAGTGCGCTCAAGGAAGACTTAGTCATTTAGAAGGGCACAAATCATAACATGGAAGGGGATTCATGCTTTTAGAATGTGCCCAACTCTATGGGAGGGCACAGGGAAATTGTATGAATGACAAAGGGTCACTCATCAAGGATTTGGAGTGTGCTCGTGAGCTCTTGGCCTTAATGGGGTCATTTTGCAACCGAAATGTTTCTAATTTTGGATGATTGGTTAAGAGGCGAGCAAGATAAGTTTTGGACAACACATAATAACTCATTGAGAAAACTTAGACAAACCTAACCAATAATGAATATACATAAAAATGCCACTTTACACACATTCCCCTAGTATAAACCGTGAAGTGTGTGTGACTGTGACCCATAAGTTTCGTTTTACAACAACAAAGGTGTTGTGACCATGAAATGCATATAAATATATTCCAATTAATGCGATGATGCTTAAGAACACTCAAGAACACTCAATACATATCAAACAACACAAAACAACATTTGACAACCAAGGAACACTTGATACAACAATGAGGTAGGCTCCAAAATTCAAATGTAGTGAAATTTTGGAGGGAGTTGTAGTAGTGACAACACTTGGCCACACATTGGGTGAAATTCAGCGTCTTTGTCTGGGAATAAATTTTAGCTAAGGGTTAGATCTTTAGGAAGTATTGATTTTCCCCAAGTTCCCCTTTTCGACTCATCTTTACACATAGCATTTTACTTCTCTCTACATGGGTGAACACACATAAAGATACATCGTATCACAACTGTTTCGATTCAGGAAGGGTAACGTGCATGGTGATTTTATGATATTTAGAGTATGATTTTTTCTATCTCTGTTGTTTCTCTGCTACCAACAGGCTTGAATAGTACCTTGAAGGAGTCACTTCAGAGGCACAAATGTTGCTTCGCTACCAACAGGTCTAGACAATACCCGGTTGAAGTCGCTTGCTTCACCTCCTTGCGCCAGAAGCCTTTCTCCTCCTCCACCCTTTATTTATTTATTTAAAATAACAGTGCATCGACACTTATTATTTTGACAGGTGGAAGAGGGATCCTGAATTATTGAGAGCATATGAGTTTTCCCCTTTAGAGAAGTATTTAAGGCCTCTAATATTTGTTTGCACGATTTAGATTTTACCCTCATCCCTTTTCTCTTAGGTTGGACAAGTGTTAACACACCAATAAACATATAGAAAGTTGAGTGGATTGAACACTAGCATAATAATGAGCCTAATAGGTTACCTGAACGTTCTCCTAATAGACGAATCATATTTTCCATTTGGACTTAGCTCAACCTATGGCTTTTCCTAAATAGAGAAGGAGCGTAAACAAATAGCCAAGTGTTGAATTTGTCACATTCCTCTTTGATTGTACTACAAAGTCCTTGGGCCATGCACTTTGACACACAAGTCTTATTTATTTACAATGACCAACAATAATATGTGACACAAAAAAACATAATAAAAATGTGAAGCTTTAGGACTGACGCAAAACAAAAAAGAAAATAAAGAAAAGGTGAAAAATAATATGTACAGGAGATGCAACTCATAGTTGCTACTGGAAATAATGCTATAGATCTCAGCCATTTATGGGTAGGGGGTCAATTCTCCCATCCAAATATTTGAGCTTGAAACTGTTATGGTCAAGTTTCTCTCAACCGTGAATGGTCAAATCCATAATGGATGGAACTTTGTATGTTTACGTTTGTCTTCATGTGGTTTATCCCATTTTAGAACTAGGTCACGCACATCAAATCTCTTTGCCCCTACATATTTTATATCAAACCAATGCTTGATACAGTTTTGATGCATGAAAAATAAATCTTTGGCTTTCAGCCTCTCTTCCTCAAGTTTTAGTAAAGTGTCTATCCTACTCTAAACCAATAGGTAATGTTTATGTTGTGACTCTTGAGAGAGTTTCAAGGCTAGAAGGTACATGTTTGGGGGAAAGATAAATTATTTACCATACACTAGAAAATATGGCGAGGTTTTTAGGGGAGGCTTGGGGGTAACACGGTTGGCCCAAAGTGCATTAGTCAAAGCAGTATGAAAACTCTTCTTTTCATAGAAAATGGTCTTCTTAATGATGTGAATAAGATTTTTATTTCTTGATTCAGCTAGACCATTTCCCTTGGGATAATAATTAGATGCATGCTTGAGACCAACCCCATTTTCCAATGCAAACTCATAAATTTTTAATGATGAAAAGTAAGTTGCATTATCAAAGACAAGTGATGTAGGAACACAAAACCTGGTAATGATGTTATGTTGTATGAAGTGAATGACTTCTTGGCCATTTACTTCTCTGAGTGAAACTACTTCTAACCATCAGGCGAAATAATTTATTGTTGTGAGAATATACTGGTTCTAATTTAACAAGTGCGGGAAAATTTCTTCGATAACATCAAGGCCTGGCTGTTGGAATGGTTCTTCAATTGCTAATGTGAGAAGTGGGGAAGCTAACCTTTGATCATGACCAACGCATTTTTTACAAGCTTGGCACTTGTGGACATAAGTGTGAGCATCCTTAAAAAGAGTGGGCCAATAATAACCAACCCTCATAACTTTGTGTGATGTGGTGTCACCCATATAGTGGCCACCTTCCGATCCATCATGTAGATATTTCAGAACCTTCTCTACATATTGTGGCTCAAGGAACCTTAATAGGACTCCATTGTGGTGCTTTTGGAAAACCATGCCATGGACCAGTTGATATGATCAAGCCTTTAATTGGATTTCCCTTTTCTGTTTACTTGATAAGTGCAAGGGCAAGGTGCCATGTTCCAAAAACTGTTGTAACTCTATATACCAAGATGTTGTGGACATGGAATGAGGAACATGATCGACATTGTACATCTCAATTTCTTGCTCCCATTTAGATAGAAATTGCTAAGGAGAATCCTTTTCTTTGGATGCTAGTTTGCATAATCCATGACCCTTTATAGTATGAACTGGTTTGAATTTCAGGTCATATTCTTTAAGATGGTCATCTAGTTAGCTCTTTTCTCACCCACGTCTTACTATACAAACGACATTCTTACTGCTGTTTGAGGTACAAATATAATGGTGTGAGCTTTCAATAAGTAGGTTTTGAAATAATTCCCTGCCTTTTATACCGCATATGCTTGTTTATCCATGATAGGGTAGTTTAATTATGGTCCCTACAAACTAGTGCTCATAAAAGAGATGGGTCACTCATTTCCTTCATTATCCTTCTGGGTTAACATGGGAACAATTGATAAATTTGAAGTAAATGTATAGAGCAGGAAATCTCTACCATAATCTGGACGGAGAAGTGTGGGTGCATCAACAATAGCATGTTTGATTCGTGCAAAAGCATCTTTCTCCCATTTTTCCCACTTATATACTACATCTTTCTTGATAATCTCTTGTATTGGTTTGACTATCTGTGTGTAATTAGAGATGATTTTTATGAGGAAATTGATTTTCCCTAAGAAATACTGCATGGCTTTCTTGTTCACCGGGAACGTGGTCTGAGTGATATCCTTGACCCTCTCAGGAAAAATATTGATTCCACTTTTCGCTATGATGTACCCTAATATAATTCCTTTGGACACACCAAAGATGCTCTTCTTGGGATTAAGAGAAATCCCATACTTTTGACACCATTTGAATATCTGTTTTAGATGACATATGTGGTCAAACCTTTTCTTATAAAATACAATGACATCATCTAAGTAGACAATAAGACTTTGACCTATGAGGCCACAAAAGATGATGTTCATTGCTCTTTGAAAATTTGCACCTGCATTAATTAGTCCAAATGAAATTATTTTGAACACAAATGTTCCCCATAGTTTGGAATGTAGTTTTCAATCTATCTGATTCCACTACTAGAACTTGGTTATAACATGAAAATTTGTCTAGTAGTGAAAACATTTCAGACAAAGATACTATCTGAAGTATCTACGCCATGGATGGTACTGGATAGTTATCTTTTTCATAACTCTAGCTAATATTCTGAGAATCAACACACAAATGAATTTCTCGAGACTCCTTTCTAACCGAGACCAAATTTGAAACCCACATGGAATTTTTAACTTTGAAAATGATCCAAGAATCCAACAACTCTCTCAAGTTGGAGGATTCGAGTATCATAAGTCTTTAAATCATCATATTTCCAAGTGGACATGTCCCGATACTTCTTAAAAAGATGAATAAATTATTGTCTCTCTTGCGGAGAATAGTAGGTGTCGAGATTGACATACTTCGGGTCTCATGGGGTTCCCAATTTGACTTGTTCAGATCCCAACTTAGAATTCAGAGTATTTGTGTTTGTTGGCCCTCTAAACTGATTTTGCTTGTCATACAATTTCTCCAAGGACACCACACCTTTTGACATAATGTTTCCTTTTTGTACTTGAGATGCTTCTTACAGAGCCTACTTGTGCTCATCCTCCTCTATGGTAGCATCCTTGAATACTTTAGAATTCACCATATAGTGCAGTATCTGTTAGTCATCATTGAAAATGGTTAAATAAGTAACATTCTCAAGTATAGATGGTTTGCATAAGGTTTCAATAGAAAAACCATTTTTCAATGGCGACATCATAGCAGTAGCATTCACTAATGTATCGGTTGTTGCATTCTTAACTACCTCTGAATCACCGATTATCTTAAGGAACTTTATCTTCAGGTATATAGCTTTCTTTAATCCAAGTACGAGTTACTCATTTCTACATTATTATTAGTGCACTCGAAATCCAGACAACCTGAGAGTATATGTTTCTTGTTGCATGAGTCTGTAAGTACACAACCAGCTCTAGAACCATCATGTGTCTTAGAATCATCAAAATAAATAATCTAAAAATGACAAGCTACCAAGTAATTTCTTGTACAATTACTATCATTATTACCAATAATACTATGTACATCTATATTACACAAATCATTTGCACTAGCCGGAGCCTAAGGAAGGAGCTCCAACTGTGTATCTAGAGGATAGGTGATGGTTGTGCAAGGTGGCACCCAAGGTTAGTTTTCAAAAAGTAATGACCAACGATTATATTTGCGAAGGAAACGAGATCATTTTTCCCTTCGAAGGGTGTAACAATGTATTTCATTAAGTTTTTGATTCTACTTGAATTTGATTGTTTTGACGCCTGCGTGGAAGACATAGATGTGACCATTCGATTGCAAAATACCCCTGTAATTTTCTTGACTAGTCTCTACTAAGGAGTAAACCATATTCTTCCGATATGTCCACAATTACGATATTTATACATTGATGAACGGGATCATCTTTAGATAATATGATAAACACATTTCTAAGTTGACCAATAGCTTGGACCAGAGATCTATCCAACAGAATGATATGTGCCTCTGTTTTGTCCCATTTGGTATTAATTTTAATTGCTACAGATACTAGCATTACATTTATGGAGGCACCAGAATCAACTAAACAATTGTGAACATTATAATTGAAAATTTCAAATGTTAAAAAAAACAGAGGGTAAAGAGTATTAGTTGTTAGGATATTCTGACACATAGGAAATAGTTAAGTTCAACTTGGTCTAGTATAGAGTTAGGTATAGAGTTAGGTAAAGTGTGTTTCTTTACCGTTGTACATTTTGTAACTTACAATCCGACGGTCACAATATGTAGTGATCCGACGGTTCACTCTCTCCTCGGTATTACCGACACTTAATCCGTGGCTTGACACCCGATTGGTCCATGAGTTCTATTTAAAGCGCATGAAGGGTCATTGTTCGGGTGATCCATCTATGAGAGAAAGCTTATGTAAATTTTCATTCTTTTATTAATAAATTGCCTGTAGTAGCCACGTTGGCGCAGGCCGTGGACTGTTTCCCTCTTTGAGGGTTTTAACCACGTTAAAAATACTGGTGTATTGATTTGAGATCTGGTTGTCAGCGGTGTCCTTTTGGTCTTCTTTCTGAGGAACTTACCCTGTAAATTCCTACATGGTATCAGAGCTATTTGAGGGCCGCGTCCGTTGGTGATCCAAATCTGAAGCCAGTAGAACTGCATGCGGCTTTCGTTTCCTAGATCTACTGTTTTTGACTGCTTTCGGGCTGAGAGGACTGCTCTATTGTGTTCGGAGCATCTGTTCCAGTGAGGAACCCCTTTCGTTTCACGCGAGAAGGTTTCCGGTAGCCCTATCTGTGTCATTTTTAAGATTTGGAGGTATACAATGTTTATCTGCAGTTTACTGTTATTTTTCTCTCTGGTTATTTCAGTTTCTGTTTATTTAGCTTTTTTTATTACCGGATATATACCTTCCATTTCTGCGTATGCTCTTTGCCCTGCGACTTTGTGCGATCTGGGCAAATCAGAAACAGAAAGGAAGTTTTTTTTCTCATGTGTATGGTCTTTTCCCTGCACCTTAGTGTGATCTTGGAAAATCAGAAACATTGAGAAAAATATTTAATTTCTGGCTAAAGCTAACTTCGAGCTGTAAGGTTTGTTTTTCTTTGCATATTCGTGTTGGGTTTTGTGTTTTTGTTTTGTAGGAAAAAAGGAGCCTTCTCAAGGCAAGCACGCAACCCAAGCCCCCCCCCCCCCCCCTCTCTCTCTCTCTCAAATTTTTTGTATAGCTCAATTGGTTGAAAACTATTTTAAGAGAGTAGAGGTTTTGGGTTCAAATATCCATTTTGTGGGGGCGTTTTTTTAATTCCCGCACATTCGCGCACTTTTCCGGCAACTTAAACAATTTTTTTTCAAAAAGCCATAACTTCTTCATCCGGAAGCCTTTTTTCAGAGCCGTTTTTTTTTAAATAGCCTAATTTTTCAAGATCTATCCATTGGAACACTTACTTTCAGCGTCTTTAGCTTCAGTTTTTTTTAAAATAGAAAGTCCATGCCAAGTCATTCTTGACAGCACTAACTACTTCCAATGGGTATCCTACATGGAAGATTTACTTAGAAGTAAAGGTCTCTACAGAATAGCCACGGGCTAAGAGAAGAAACCAAAAGATGAAGACAAGGTTGCAAAATGGGAAAATAGACAAGATCAAGCACGTGGTTTGATAGGGATGTTTATTTCTCCTGATCTTAGATTCCATATTGCAGAACTTGAGACTCCTCATGAAGCATTTGACCAAATCACTAAAGTTTTTGGGATTAAAAATGAAATTAGAGCCCATCAACTTGAAAATGAGTTGCTTACATTGGATCCTAATAATTTTCTTGCATTGAAGATTTCTTGTCCAAATTCAAGACCCTTAGATATCTCTTGGAAGGTGCTAAGGTTAAGAAAGAAGATAGTAACCTTATTTATTCTTCCTTCCTTACTAAGTTGGGACCAGCCTACTCTGTATTTGTTTCCACCTTCCATTCTACAAGGGAAGCTTTCATTTGTCAAGGAAAAGACTACAAGGCCCCTTCCTTTGACTCTTTTTTGTGATTCTTTAATAAGAGAACAAGAAAAACTCTTACACCTTGGTCTTCTTAATCTTGGAAACTCTTCCAAGAAAGCGTTAGCCGCCCAACAGCAACCAAATTTAAAGAATCCTAA
>APFE030781791.1:1100-22336 GCA_000404065.3 Pinus taeda
TTAACCCCGTACAGAAATTACCTGCATACGAATTCTAAATCACAGGAAAAATAAAAATGCGAGAGCATAACCCATAAAACACATATACACAGAGATTTCCCACTGGATCTCAGAACCGAGACTACCAGCTTGATTTTTCATTATATTCCTTTCAATGTTACAATACATATTTATACATGCCGAAGCATCCAATACCATGGACCGAAAACCATCGGTCCAAAACCATGGACCGAAAACCATAGGTAGGTTCGCCCAACCTAATATAGGGTCCAAAAAAAAAATTTCTCGGGGCGCTGCCCCGAACCCCGTAGAGGGGGGCTCCGCCCCCCCTGTGACCCCCCCGGTTAACTACATAGGTTAGTCATGGAAAGAATATAACACAACCCAACAGTAAAGCTATATCTAATTATGTTGACATTATAACTAACTTATCCATATTGTTTCATTATGCACTATGTTGTACCAAAAACATTGTCTTCATGTCCTTGCACCTAGTACATGTCATATATCAAAGTAAAACATTACAAGAACTTGCCTTATGAAGTATTTGATTGGTATGAATTTTTATTAGTTTTGCAAATGGGTTTATTTTATTTTTTACATATATTTAAATATTTATGCTCTATGAATAAATGCATTATTTAGAAAAGGGAAAATGTGTGAAGTTATATTTGATCACCTCTTTCGATTTTGTTTACATGGAACTCAATACTTTGGTTTATAAATTCCTACTGACGCAAAGAAGAGAATGCAAACTACTGACGCAAAGAAGAGAATGCAAACTACTGAAAGAGATGCCATTACTTCTATAAAGGTAAAATACATGTGTCTAGAGTACCTCTATCTGAAGAAAATATCTTTTTGTATTTTTGATTAAGTCGTTAGTTTCATCATGCATATGCTTTCACTGTTCTTGACTGTGCAGGGGTGGATCAATGAGGAGAAATGCTTGAAAGAGGTCGGGAAGGTTCAGAGAAGATCTAAGGAGTCCCTAACACCCTTCCAGAGAGTTTCACAAAGTTTGGCTACTAAGAAACCTCATTTGTGAGCTTCTACAGGAGTCTGCAGGGGTTCTACAAGATGTTCAGGAATTTCTACAGGATGTTCAGAAATTTCTACAGGATGTTTAAAAATGGAATTTTGGAGGATGGGTGAGTGAGGGAAGATGCAAGAATGGATGTGGAGGTAGGATAGCGGTCTGAAGTGGCCCAGGGACTGGTGGATGGAGTGGTGAGAAGGTGTAGATGGCTGAATTGGCTCAAAAAAGGCTAAAACAATGATTGCACAAAAGGGTAGGGTTACGTGGGAAAGAGGACAAATGTGAGACGAGGAACCTAGTTAGGAGATGGAACAGATGGCTCTGATGAAGCTTGGGTGGATGAAAGAGTAGTAGAGATGCTCTGCACTGTGTACTTTCAACTGAACCAATAAAGACTTGCAAGTAATCAAAGTCCTAGCTAATCTAATCTAGCTAACAATAAAGTGGATGAACAACAACTTTATTTGAAAGAGAACCATATATATCAACTATGCAATGAGACATTTCAGAGATCTGAACACATAACCAACTTCTGCAAATGAAAACAACACACTAATGATTGCATGGCAAAGCAAACTAGTGTTTTTGTTTGGGACAACACGGTTACTTCAATTCCAGCCCCTGATCCAATGAGGAAGAGGTGAAACCAAAAGTGTTTGTTGGCCCTTTTCTGGAGCTTTTTCCCTGTTATTATCCTACCAATCTGTTCTAAACATCTGAAGCAATTCTATTCATAAACAGTGACCTAGTTAATCAACACAACTTAATTGCCTAACATAAATACGTTTGCAAATGCATAAAAGGGAAAACAATGATGCATAAAGGAAAGATAACAGTACATAAAGGAGGCCCTAGGCTCTCAGGTTTGCCCCAACCCTGAGAGCTACGGCTCCTATAGAGAACTCAAAGTTGATATAAAATAGGACTGCTTATCATTATCAAAAAATAGTCGTCAGTCAAAAGTTATGCCAAAATGGCTACAAGAAAACGAGCTGAAGGTGACAGCACTGTAGTGCAAAAAAATTTAATGGTTTCAAAAGTCCCTTACGAAGGTTGATGCCTTCTCATTTATACACCACGAGGGCCCTAGCAGGCCTCCTAAATCTAGGGGACTCGGCTGTCCAAACTGTTAGTATACAGTCCCTTTTTCAAAATCTGCTTGGCTACCTTCAAGATCCGTTTTTGGTGGCCTGTGAGCTCGTAGTTGGGAGTGGAGAGCCCGAGGAAGGGCTATTTAATGTCATAGACAACCCCCCTACGAATCCTCACCTCAAGCTTGGCTGTCACCTAGCCCATGATTGCTCGGTTTTGCTCCAACATGTGTCAAAAAAACCTGAAATGAGCACGTGTTAGCCACCTAGGAAGAGTGACCACCCTTATTCGTACAAATGACATAAACATACTAAAAAATAATGCATAATCTATGAAAAATGGAGGATTGAACAAGGACTGAACAAGGATAATTAGGCAAAATGATCCCAATAAGTTACCCAATTTGGGGCTCATCACTTGGGATGTACTTATGATCGTGACAGAGCTCATAGGGACCCTGGGCATGTACCACCACCTTTAAGATTGTTTCCACTATCATATCGAAGCATGGTATTTCCTACGGAGCTAGAGGAGTCGTGGCAACTTAGCATTGAGACCAAGCATACCATTGAAGATAACATGCAGACAACATTGGCTAGTGCGCATGTCACATTGCGTGGAGAGATGAGAATACCACCATCGGTACCTCGTGACCTGCCAGTTCCATTATATGATGATCCATATCTTGCGAGTGTACCCATTGACCAACTTCTGTCATAAGCATGTATGTGTCGTGGTGCCATTTGTGACACTTGGAGGGTGCACGACCTATGCGATGCAGAACAGGTACATTTATACGAAAATTTTAACTCTTATCATCAAATTATACATTAATTATAATAATTTAGTTTGTATTAGATTTCAATTAAATTAATAAGTTCATGATAACATGTACACACAAACCAGCTACATGGATGAGATTCTGAGGTCATCTGAGGGGGCAGTTGATAAGCTAGAGTAGCCTCCACCAGTATATGTTTCCATGGATTCTGCTCCACCTCCACCTCCACCTACAACTCTACCTCATAACACTCATGTGGAGGAGAGTCACTATGTACAAACACATGGACCAACAGTTGAGGTAAACTTTTTTATTCCTAAGATTTCAACATTTTATATTTTTTAAGTTACATGCATGTTCATTAGTTCGTGGACTAATTATAATTTATCTTTACCATTGTGTAGATAAGCCCATAGGCAAAGTGTTGTCGATGTCGCAAGTATGTGGAGGCATGAGTGGGATTTTGGGTATAGAGGCATTGACAATAAAGTTCCATCAATGTAGGCCCCAATATTTGAGCCAAAGGCAGGGGAGAACCAAGCCCAGATTTATCAGACCCCCATCCTACATGAATTTCATTTGGGCTCGAGTGAGGTTAGTAGATTCATATATGTAATTAAATGTGGTTCAAAATCATTTATTTCCACATTGTTTATTTTATACAAATAATGATCTAATTTATTTGAATTTGAATGTGTTATATTGCAGTACTAGATTATGGACTATTACTTTGCACAACATAACTCACATAGTATTTTTGGTGGTACTTAGAGTGGAAAGTTTGTATATTTTCAAGACCATTTCATAAGGCACATTCACATGTGATATAGGCTTTCTTTGCCGAAGGCGTTTCTATATCAGCCCTAGGGGGATGTACCGCTGTTGACTTTTTAAATCAATGGCTAGGATTCAATGTGCTAAGAATATTCTTCGTCTAAATCATTATCTATGGGTAGGCGTTGTATTACGTGGCTAGGAAAATCTCCATGGTTTTGAATTCCATGACGCTTCATCAACTGTAGCAACGAGTTTATAAGTTGTTTCATTTAAGGAATTGAAACGTTAGCTGGCGAAATACGTGTCTGAAGAGTCCTCACCTGTATTGGTTTGTTCACTCAAAATACCAGGCATCTGATCTAGGTGGATGTTGGTGGCCACCCGCCTATTCCACTTTCACCCCCATCACTATCTCTTTCAATATTTTAGTTTCCTTAATTGTAGCACATTTTACTATTTTTGGCAGTTTTTTGGGTCGTGAACTTCCGGAATTGTTTTGAGGTCGTAAATAACATTTTTTTGGAAAATCGGGGCAAACATTGGGCATAAACCAAGGTTTTCCACTCAAAAGTTGTATTACTCAGATATATTTTTCTAACGAGGTATTGTGTGCATCAAACAGAGATCGTATGCCAAAGTTACGACCCCTGGAAGTTAATGTGCCAATTTACCCAAACGGGACCCATAATTTTGGCATTTCATCTTGTTTCTTTTCAAAATCCAAAATATACAAAGTTTCTTTTCTCGAAAATCAAACCCCCATTCTATTTTCTAGAATAGCTTTATAGAAAAGTATTTACAACAACTTCATATTTGTAGGAAAACTTAACTATAATCTAAATTTAGGAAATATATCATATCTTTATGCTAATTAAATACATATTTACAAAAATAAGGTTTGGTTCGTTGTCTCTTTATGATAGATGGTAAAACCCATATATCCAAAATGAAAATGTCGCTGAAAGAATTGTTGAGGATGAGACACGAAAACAGATTATTGATCCTCTATCACAAAAGTTGGAAAATACCCTGTTTTATGCCTTGTAATTTGGTTGCCACTTCATCCTTTGAAAAATAATATTGTTTTGACAAGTGTTTTCCAATTGTTGATTTGATGCCCAAGTCGAATTGATGAGGTGGATCATCAACAGTTGTTCATGAGATTTTTTCTGGCGAAATCCTGAAAAATAGGCTTCAACTAGCCTTTGAATCTACAAAACCGTGATAGTTATGCAAATCAGAGAGAGGCTTTTGTTAATGGGTCTGTTCCCGAAAATAAACCTCTTTTGGTTTTCAAAAATGCTTTCTCGTTTGTTGGAAACTGTGCCCAAAGTTACTATATTTTAGAGGGAAAAATAGAGTTTTGTCAAATGAAAACAAAACATGCTTTGGCACCTTTTCCGTTTCATAGTTGAGTTTTTGTCATTATGTTTAAAATAGTAACCTTGATGAACAACATAATATAATGGATTAACCCTACATGACTCTTAACCTTGTACAATATGACTTCCACCGTCCAGAAACACTTGAAATTAAACATGACAGTAAATCAATCATACATAAAAATGATTAATTACACCAATAGTTTATCATGATGAGTGTGCAAAGTTACTATCTTTTACAGGAAAAAATAGAGTTTTGTCAAGTGAAAACAAAACATGTTTTGGCACATTTTCCCTCTGATTGTTGAGTTTTTGTTATTATGTTTAAAATAATAACCTTGGTGAATAACATAATATAATGGATTAACCCTACATCACTCTTAACCTTGCACAATATGACTTCGCTGTCTAAAAACACTTGAGATTAAACATAACAGTAAATCAATCATACATAAAAATGATTAATTACACTAATAGTTTATCATGATGACTACTCTCTAGCTGTGGAAATTCTAACAAATTTTCAATATAAAATCATGAAGCAACATGTCACCTTTTGTTTAGTCAGCGCTTGCTTGTTTTGGTACCCGCTCCTTAGTGTAATCTCTTTTATCTTGACATAAAAAAATTAAATTTTAAATCTACATTGATAATCCAAGTATCAACACTTTTAGTTTGTCTTTTTTATTGAATTTTTGCTTTAAAGCTTTTATTCAATTTTTTTCAAATAAAAACCGACAATCCAACTCTCAATGCACCAAAATCTTTTAAACAAAAATTTAAAATTTCTATCAAAACTAAACTGACATAACATCTCCCATAAATATAAATATATTTAATGTAATCTTTTAAATATTCAAATCTCACATAAATATAAAAATATAAATATTCTATTCTACCCTATTTTATAGATTGATATATTATTCTATTCCAAATATAAATATATTTCAGTGTATCTCCTTAATATTCAAATCTCACATGATGAAGATAGATATTCTATTGTACCCTACTTTATAGATTCATATTTTCATGAAAAGACCCGTGTATCCCGTCCACAGGACAAAAAAATTAAAAGTTTTTGATATGTATGAACCACTACCTATAACGTTGACGTTTACTTTATTTATCATTGACTTTATTATGGACATCAACCACTCCACAAATTAAGGACATCATTTGGTGTCTTTATAGCATCATCACCTCCATTTCCGCATTATAATTTTGGGGATTTAGTGGGACGCTATTCTTCTTTAATCATTTCTTTTATTCTTTTAACGTACGCGTGTTGATCATACCCTAATATTCGTGTCATCATATAAGTGAAGCAACTTGCTTCCCACTCAACTATCACGTGTTGTACAGCCTCCCACTCTAATCGGATAATACACGTATGCTTTTAAATCACGCGCTAATTAAATATATTCAGAGCGAGTGCCATTCCCACATATCTGGATTTCATATTCCATTTTTTATTGTTAAACGTGAAATTTGCTCCCAAATATATATATTATTATATATATATTCATTTTTATTCTCAAATATATTGGAAAGGTTCTAGAAAGGTTGAACGGAAATCTTTTTAAAATTTGCAAGTTTATTTAATAGATTATAAAAAATGCAGCACGTTAATAATTGTTATTTTTTAAATGTACGTGACAAACCATAAAAAGGTAAGCATAGCACGTGGACATTATGAAGATAGAATTAATAGAACCTCAAATCAATATATATTAAGACTTTCATCGAAAATCTGTATCAATTATCACAATTATTAATCGGTGGAAATCTATCTCAATTATCACAATTATTAATCGGTGAAAATCTATCTCAATTATCACAATTATTAATGGGGTAACTATGAATACGTCAGATTGTTGGATTGGATTTATCCCTTTGGACCTGTTGCTTTCTTTCTTTCTTTATAGGTTGATACCTACTTGAACAAAGTTGATAAGGTGTTTTATATATATATATACATATAATTTCTGAAAATTGAAGTTGTTTTTCCTAAGCACATATTAATTGTGATAGAGTTGAAGTTAGGAAAAAGTATTTATAATTAATATTATTTTAGATACCAATGTTTTATTTTGATACAATATGTAATTATGCGATATTGAATTTTTAGAATTATTTAATTATTATACATATTATGCGATTGAATTTTTAGATTTTAATTTAATTATTAATAAATTAAATAAAGGATAGAATTTAAATTTTATTTATTTTTATTTTAGTAATATATTTAATTATAGATTAAAATTTATTTTATTAAAAGTTAGCACGGCAATCTTCTTTAAAAATTTCCAGTGTATTTAATAAATTATAAAAGTGGCACGTTAATAATTGTTATTTTTTAAATGTGTACATGACAAACCATAAAAAGGTTAGCACGTGGACATTATGAAGATGGAATTATTAGAACCTCAAATCAATATTAAGATTTTCAGCGAAAATCTATTATCACAATTATTAATGTGTGTAACTATGAATACGTCACATTGTTTGATTGGATTCGTCCCTTTGTTCTTATCATATTAAATAATGTTATCTGACTTGTTGCTTTCTTTCTTTCTTTATAGGTTGATACCTACTTGAACAAAGTTGATAAGGCGTTTTATTTGAAGATTTTTTTTTTCCTTCTTCTGAAAATTGAAGTTGTTTTTACTATGTACATATTAATTGCGATAGATAGATAGAGTTGAAGTTAGGAAAATGTTATTTTATAATTAATATTATTTAGATAATATGTTTAATGTGGGGATAAATGTACTTAGTGATGAATTTTTGATTTTAATTTAATTTTAATAATAATTAAATAGATATAGGAATAAATTTTATATTATGTTTTTTTAGTAATAATTATTTATAGATTAAGATTTATTTTCAATTTATTATGTTTTTTTACTTTTTAAATTAATTAATTATTAAGAAAAAGTATTTCAACTAGTGTTA
Source organism: Pinus taeda (assembly GCA_000404065.3). Lineage (NCBI taxonomy): Eukaryota > Viridiplantae > Streptophyta > Pinopsida > Pinales > Pinaceae > Pinus > Pinus taeda. The sequence goes on from APFE030781791.1 coordinate 9,127, forward strand.
TGTGAAATGAGATATGATTTTTTTTTTTTGATTATTGATAAACCATGAATTGTTATAAAAATTTATTTATAAATTAAGCATCCCTATATAAAATAAAGTAAATCTCTATAATGAAATTATTATTTTTTGATTTATATATTTATCAATAAAAGTATATTTTTTATATATAAAAAAAAATAATTAATAATATGAAACTAATGATAAAATAAATGAAGCAAATTCTACTTTTATGGCCTTTGAACTCTGTTACAATGAGGCTGGAAGGCTTATTTATTGTTGAGAAATAATGGAAAACCCTTAACATCTCAAAACCTAAAGCTGAAGATGAAACGTCAAATTGTGGGTCCGGTTTGGTTAAATTGGTACATCAATTTTGCGGGGTTGTAACTTTGGCATACGATCTCCGTTTGAGTACAATAGCTCGTTAGAAATATCTATCCGAACACTACAACTTTGGTAAGAGAAACATCGATCCATGGATCCATGTTGCTCCTAGATTTCGCAAAAAAACGTCATTTAGGGCCTCAAAACGACTCCAAAAGTTCAATACCTGAAACACTGCTAAAAATAGTAAATTGTGCTACAATTACGGAAACTGAAAAACTGAAAGATAAAATTGTGAGGGTCCAAGTGAAATAGGTGAGTGGCCACCAACATCCACCTAGAAAACGAAAAAGACCAAAAAAACGAATCAACCATGATAATTGCAACACCAAACTGAGTTGTCAATTCCAATTAAAAGACCAAAACATGCACGTATGAGTCGATCTCCGTAACAAAGTTTTCTAAAGTCTCTTGAAGTGAATTTTATCATCAGTGTTCTTTTTGCATGAGTGATTAGTAGTTTGGATTCTCCATTTTCCAAGGGCTAACACGTATATATCTCGATGATTGATGATGTACTAAATATTTCCACTATCATGATACTACGATAAAGTTACTTTTATTTAATTCATTATTTGAAATATTTTTTGGTTTATTTTCTTTAAAATTTGGCTATATTTTTTTGGAATGGTAGGATAGAATTTACATAATGTTATATTTTTTGGAATGGTAGGATAGAATTTTTTTAAGGATTTTTTAAGGTTTTAATTTAAATAATAGAAATTTAATATACTATGATTAAAAAATTAAATAATTAATAATTGAATTAGTAAATGTTTAAAGTATTAAATATTGTTATTATGCCAATTTGCTTGTTAATCATGTTCAGATTATAATATTTTATATAATATACCATAAGATTAGAGTAAGTTTAAGGATTAAAATTATATATTTTCTAGTAATAAAATACAAGTTTAAACATGAAGTTAATTATATATATATATATAAAGCGTGTCTATAAAAGTATTGTGCAATTTATATATGAATTTAGTTGAATTGTAAATATTTTTCTAATAGTTAGTAATAAAAATTTAATAAAACATTCATAATTATTAGTCCCTTAATATTTCTTATCAAATTAAAGACACTTTAAATTCAAAACCCTTCATTATTATTAGCTATATTTAATTAAGTATTAATTATTATTAAATAATTATTAATATAATTATAAATGATGATAATGGTGGTGGTGGTTAATTTTCATTGAGACTAAACTTTGGTCTCTCAAACCTAAAGAAACAAATTATTTAGTTTGATTAAGATTTTATTTCTATGCTCAAAAAGCTTGGAGAGAAGCCTCTCCATTTTGACAACCTAAAAGGCTAGGAAGGTCAGTATTGCAACAAAGATTTTGAAACTGAGATCTAATGTGCTTGTAAGTGGGGCACTCTAAGAGGAAGTGATTTTCATCCTCTATGTTTATATTCTCATAAGAAACTGTCTAAAAGGAAGTGATTTTCATCCTCGATGTTCATATTCTCATAGAGATGGCAAAACCTTTCCATCCATGGTGTTTTAGGAACTGCCCAACTACCTGTTTCACTATGGAGCTCATAAAAAATCGTTTTAATTTTCTTCTTTGAATTAGTTAAAACAGAAAAATATTGTTGATCTTTTAAAATAAAGTTGATAACCTGCCTATATTGCATTTATTAATTTAATTACACTAATTTTTAATTTAAAAAATCTCTAATAAATATAATTAGATATTTTATTCAATTCTAAATACGGATATAAATATTTTAGTTTAATCTCCAATAAATATAAATATAAATATAAATATTTTTTCCTACCCTAGATTGATATTTCCATGAAAAGACATGCGTGTCCACTTCCAAAGGACAAATTAAAAGTTTTTGATATATATGGACCGCTACCTATAACGTAACGCATAAGCCACTCCACCTACTGCTCCACGAATTAAGGAATTTGATTCGACAATTTCCACTTGTTTTTATAGGATCACAGCCTCCACTTCCACCGGATCATTTTTGGGATTTAGTGGGACAATATTTTTTTAATGATTTTTTTATTTTATTTATTTTAACATCAGCACGAGGCAGTATATGCTCCTCGTTAAATTAAAACTAAGTACAAAATCTAACATATACTCTACTCAAATGTGCATTAATAAAAGTGCTCCAAAGATATTAGTTACCCTCAATTATCACCTGTGGTACAGCCTCGCAACCTAATCGGATAATACACGTACGCTTGCCATTAAATATATTCAAATAAAACCCCTCCAAAGATGATATTAGTTAGTTACCCTCAATTATCACGTGTTGTACAGCCTTGCAACCTAATCGGATAATACACCTATGCTTCTAAATCACGCGGCCATTAAATATATTCAAACGGACTGCCATTTCCATATCTCTGGATTTACTTTTTCTCTAATTCTCAAATATATTTGACATATGATCAAAACTTAACAGGTCAATGTTTTTAATGTTTCCTTAACCGTCTTTAATAGATAATAAAAATGTATCACGTTAATAATTGTTAATTTTTGAAGGTATTTGACAAATTGTCAAATAGTGAGCACTTCGACCTTATAAAAGATTTATTAAAACCTCAAATCAACATTAAGATTTTCAGCGAAAATCTGTCTCTATTATCACAAATATTAGGTGTAATTACCAATACGTCATATTGTTTGATTGGATTTCTCCCTGGATTCTTCACATATTAAATAATGTGGTTTGAGTTTTTTAGAATCTGAACTTGGATATTCCACAGTTTCCCTAATGATAAGTCTTGGTTTAGACTCGAAACGTCGACAAAAGCAAAGATGAAAACTGTGGAATATCCGAGTTCAGATTCTAAAAAACCTAACCACAGAAATCTACAATCTATTATCTTGACCCTGTACAGAGGGGAAGCATGGAAGGAGATACGTAGTCTCGAAAAGACAAAGGTTAAAATACAAAGGAAAGAGTCATATCTTTCATCTCAACCTAACCTTATTTATCTCTACTGTCTCTCTCCTTTGTAAAAACAAGTCCTGATGATGAGTCACTGTGAGTCTCTTTCTTCTTCCCTCTCTCTCCACCTTCCATTATGTGTCTATCTCCCTCCTCCTCTCCTTCTCTCTCTTCCCCTCCCTCTCTCCCTCGTCTCACTCTATCTGCCTCTCCCTAACTTTCTCTACATTTCTCTTCTTTCCTCTCTCCCCCTGCCATCTATATTTATACCTCCCTCCATCTCTCCTTATTTGTATCTCTATCTCAACCCCATAAACATATGCCACGCTTTCTCTATCTCCCCATATTTATCTATATATCTATCTATCTCTCCCTCTTCCTTTTCATATCTCTAGCTTCCCTCTCTCTCTCTCTCTCTCTCTCTCTCTCATTGACTCAGAAATAACCCCAAATTTGGAGGGAAATCACTGAGGTAACCTCAAACCACTTTGAGGTTGAAAGATGACCCTTCAACTTGGAGAGGGATCTCTCCTAGACTCTACTACTCTAGGTCACAATAGTAGCAACTATTTTACTCTCAAAGGCTAGATTAATAATGAAATGATTGGGACTAGTCAGAGTATGGGAGGAAAACATTGGGCAATGGAGTCATGTCGAAATCAACAGGCTTTCAAAATAGTTCAGAGGGAGTAAATCTCAGAGGCAAGACAGTCAACTATTGTTAGACTTACAATGTGCATGAATAATAGAATAGAAAGGTTTTATTCAGTCACAAAAGACCATCTAAAAATGAATTCTGGATTTAAAATATAAGACTAAACATATGAATATCAATACATCGCAGTTATATAGCATGTACTATGAATTCCATATCAGTGACATACTTGAAAAGGTAGAAATAAAACTAGAAAACGGACTGCAATAAATGATAGATGAACCTCTGGATAATATCTTGGTACCTTCGCTTCAAAATCCTTTCATTAATTTCTAAAAAAACCACAATAAATAAAGTTTATTGTCCTAAAAATCGAACCCCCATTCTATTTTCCGTAATAGCTTTATAGAAAAGTATTTACAACAAGATTTGCATGAAACTTAACTATAATCTAACTTTAGGCAATAGATCCTATATTTGTGCTAATTAAAAACATATTTACAAAAATAAGGTTTGCTTCGTTGTCTCTTTATGATATATGATAAAACTTGGATATCTAAAATGAAACTGTATTTGAAAGAATTGTTGAGGATGAGGCACAAAAACAGATTACTGATCCTTTATCAAAATATCTGGAAAATACCATGTTTAATTCCTTGTAATCTAGTTGCCACTTCATCCTTTGACTAATAATATTTTTTTGACAAGTGTTTTTCCAGCTATTGATTTGAAGCCTAAGTTGAATTGATCAGGTGGCTCATCAACAATTGTTCATGAGCTTTTTCTAGTGAAATCCTAAAAAAAAAAATTCAACGATCCATTCAAATATCCAAAACTGTGATATATATAGAAAATCTGAGAAAGTTTTTTGTTAATGGGTTTGTTCCCGAAAAAAGCCTCTTTTGGATTTCAAAAATGAATTTTCATTTGTTTGGAAACCGTGCCCGAAGTTATTTCCTTTTACAAGAAAAGACAAAGTTTTGTCAAGTGAAAACAAAACATGCTTTGGCACCTTTTCCCTTTGACTATTGAGTTTGTGTCATTATGTTTAAAATAATAACCTTGGTGAATAACATAATATAATGGATTAACCCTGCACAATATAAATTCCAATGTCCAGAAAAACCTAAGATTAAACATAACAATAAATCAATCATACATAAAAATGATTAAGTACATCACTACTTTACCATGATGATTACCCTTCGGCGATAGAAATTCAAACGAATTCCAATGTAAAATAATGAAACAACATGTCACCATTTATTTAGCCAGTTCTCGCTTGTTTTGGTAACCGCTCCTTTGATGACGTGTGATATGCCGCTGATGAAAATGGGAATTTGGGGGTTGCCCAAAATCCCAATTCCTTTAAAAAAATCTTGATCCTTCCCTTCAACCCATTACAAGCATGCAATATAGGATTAAAATCTCACAACCACAAGGTAATACAATACATAGCAATATATAATTAACACACAACATGAACACATATTTGTATATTTACGGAACAGTTACAAAATTAAGGCATTTCAGCCTTAAAACTAGCTCTAGCTAGACTACATCTTGCCACTCACAAAATTCCTCACAAAACAGTTATTCCTACACCCCTATGGTATTACAATTATATAAGAATTTTAGGAAGGATCAATCCTATCCTCTCCTTATTTCCTCCACAAAAGCTTCATGCATGAAAGCTTTAAATCTTCTTTATCCTTTTTAAATCTATTTTTCTGCTTTTCTTTTATTCTGATCCTCTGGTTTGCTTTGTTGCTGGTTGCTCTCGCATCAGACTCTCGAGGCACAAAAATTTATGACCTCCTGGTCATATGCTTTTGGTCTTCATAATATCAATTTTTATCCACTGCATTCTTTCACTAGAATTCTATGAGCTGCAACCAACCTCTACAGTAACAGCCTCCTCTGTTACACGATACCTCACCAAGCCCTCCCGCACTCGGTCTTTTGTCATCCTTCTCTAGGTTGCTGCAAATATTCTCACCTTCCGCTGCCGCCATCTGCACAATAGCAAGACCATAAACTCTTCATCTTTAACTCAATTGTACCTCTTTCCGCAGAATCTTACTGCTCTGATACCACCTGATGAAAATGGCAATTTGGGGGTTTCCCAAAATCCCAATTCCTTTAAAAAAATCTTGATCCTTCCCTTCAACCCATTACAAGCATGCAATATAGGATTAAAATCTCACAACCACAAGGTAATACAATACATAGCAATATATAATAAACACACAACATGAACACATATTTGTATATTTACGGAAAAGTTACAAAATTAAGGCATTTCAGCCTTAAAACTAGCTCTAGCTAGACTACATCTTGCCACTCACAAAATTCCTCACAAAACAGTTATTCCTACACCCCTATGGTATTACAATTATATAAGAATTTTAGGAAGGATCAATCCTATCCTCTCCTTATTTCCTCCACAAAAGCTTCATGCATGAAAGCTTTAAATCTTCTTTATCCTTTTTAAATCTATTTTTCTGCTTTTCTTTTATTCTGATCCTCTGGTTTGCTTTGTTGCTGGTTGCTCCCGCATCAGCCGCACTTTGATCTTGACATAACAATTAAAATTTTAAATCCACGCTGACAATCCAACTGTCAACGACTTTACTTTGTTGGATTTTATTAAATTTTCACTGATAATCCAACCATCAACACCTTTATTTGACATTTTCAAATAAGTGTTGACAATCCAACTGTCAGCATGCTTGAATCTTTTGAACAAAAATTTAAAATTTTTGAACCTTATACTCGAAAGCTAAAATGAGATAATGTCTAGCTCCATTGGGGATGTTGTCCTCCCTATGAGGCATCAAAGAACTCATTGACCATGTTCCTCATCCATTAGGATGCTCCCGACCTCTACCTACAACATGTTCCTTCTCAAACTGAAAGCTAAAACTAACCATGGTGAAAACTGAATGTTGAAAATCATACTAAAATAAATCCTTGCCCCAGTAAGCTTATTGCACAACATTTCCTACTCTAACCTATTGAAAAGCTATTGAAGTCAAGGAGTACAAAAATGTCAGTGAAGCCAATCAAGTATTTGCTAAAATAATGTGGCTTCTTGACTTCGCGTCAAAAAAATGAAAACTGGAACATAGCACGACGATGGAAACTCAAAATGGATGTTGTCTCCACAACGAAAACATGGTTGACAACATAAGTTGGAAATGCCTCCATATAGTCCTCTACAAGGTCAAACAAGTGATGTTCTATTTGATGGTCCTCAAGGCATTCAAAGACTGGATTGTCATGGATGACTTTTTTAGATGTATTCAATAAGTCAAACCATGACTTCAACTGTGCATTGTCAAAGTTGTGTTCTATATTAGAACATTCATCAATCTGAAAATCACAGGGCAACACTACCTAGTGTCGTTTCGACTGGAAAAGGTTTTCAAAGGACTGATTTTGACATTGGAAATTGTGGGATTAAATTTGAATCTATAAGGCTTCAATATCTTTCTCAATTTCCTTGCTGAATTCCTCCAAAAATTGGATCTTATCTTCTAAGCAACATTTACATGACCTTAGGTAAGAAGACAAAAGTGTTTTTTTTAATCCACCTCATCATTTGTACACCTATCGTTCCACTCTTTAAAACCTTGAATGGAAGGAGAGTTGGCCACTAATTCTTGTTTCTCCATCCATGTTTCCAAGAAGATAATCCAAAAACTTATTAGAGACCTTATGGACCTAACAAGTAAACTCTTAACCCAACTTCTACATTTTCCTTGGAACGAATCATAAATTAGTCTATAGAATACATCTTCTTTCTTGATTTTAAGGAGATCAATAAAGTCACAGTAATTTGTGATATGTTTCAAGGCCAGGCTTTAATAGATCATCTCCATTAAATTTAGGACCATTCCTTTAAAAATATTCATTTGTTGGTAGTAGATTAGGAAAACTAGGAAGGTCTGAAAATTCCAAGCATTCATACCATGAAATAATAGTTGCAACATATGAGTCCTTCATTGAATCCGGTGGAGTCACTAGTACATTTTTCAAACTTTAAATTCTTCGACTAGTGGAGTCGTTGTTCTGAATCATTTGACAATGGAGTCGTCGGGTTGAAAATGTACAACTTCTTTCATGTGTCTGATTATTGTTCACCATCAATGATCCGAATTGATTCTTTGTCGTTCTACCCAAAGAATGTTCAATGTCAAAATTTGCCTCCCTGGCAACGACGCCAAAATTTTATCACTTAGAAATAACCTCGGTTGTGGAGGGAAATCATTGAGGTAACCACCAACCACTTTAAGGTTGAAAGTTGACCCTTCTAACTAGAGAGGGATATCTCCTAGACTCTGCTACTTTAGGTCACAATAGCAGCAAGTTCGTTTACACTCAGAGGCTAATTAAATAAATATTTACAAAAATAAGGTTTGGTTCGTTGTCTCTTTATGATAGATGATAAAACCCATATATCCAAAATGAAATTGTAGCTAAAAGAATTGTTGAGGATGAGACATGAAAACAGATTACTGATCATTTGTCACAAAATCTGAAAAATGCCCTGTTTCATGCCTTGTAATCTGGTTGCCACTTGATCCTTCAAAAAATAATAGTGTTTTGAAAAGTTCTTTTCCACTTGTTGATTTGATGCCCAAGTTGAATTGACGAGGTGGATCATCAACAATTGTTCATGAGTTTTTTGTTTTTGTTTTTTGTTTTTTGTTTTTTGTTTGTTTGTTTTTTTTTTTTTTCTCTGGCAAAATCTAGAAAAATAGGCTTCAACTAGCCATTTGAATCTACAAAACTGTGCTAGTTATGCAAATCGGAGAGAGGTTTTTGTTAATGGGTCCATTCCGGGAAAAAACCTCTTTTGATTTTCAAAAATGCTTTCTCATTTGTTCGGAAACTGTGCCCAAAGTTACTATCTTTACAGGGAAAAATAGATTTTTGTCAAATGAAAACAAAACATGCTTTGGCATCTTTTCCCTTTGACTGTTGAGTTTTTGTCATTATGTCTAAAATAGTAGCCTTGGTGAATAACATAATATAATGGATTAACCCTACATGACTCTTAACCTTGTACAATATGACTTCCACCCGCTAGAAACACTTGAGATTAAATATGATAGTAAATCAATCATACATAAAAATGATTAATTACACCAATAGTTTATCATGATAAGCCCCCAAGTTACTATATTTTATAGGAAAAAATAGAGTTTTGTTAAATGAAAACAAAACATGCTTTGGCACCTTTTCCCTTTGATTGTTGATTTTTATCATTATATTTAAAATAGTAACCTTGTGAATAACATAATATAATAGATTAACCCTACATAACTCTTAATAACTCTTAACCGGGCACAATATGACTTCCACCATCCAAAAACACTTGAAATTAAACATGACAATGAATCAATCATACAATTAAAAAAAAAAAAAAAAAACTAATTACACCAATAGTTTATCGGGATGATTACTCTCTGCCGTGGAAATTCTAACAAATTCCAATATAAAATCATAAAACAACATGTCACCGTTTGTTTAGTCCGCGTTCGCTTGTTTTAGTAACCGCGCTTTACTGTAATCTCCCAGTTCTTTGATCTTGACATAAAAAATTAAATTTTAAATTTGCATGGATAATCCAAGCGTCAACCCTTTTAATTTGTTTTTCAAATTAAATTTTTGCTGATAATCCAACCGTTAAGGCTTTTATTCAATTTTTTCAAATAAGAACTGACACTGCAACTCTCAATGCACCGAAATCTTTTAAACAAAAAATTAAAATTTCTATCCAAAACTAAATTGACATAATCTCTCCCATAAATATAAATATATTTAATTATATTTTAATATTACATATATTTAATGTAATCTTTAAATATTTAAATCTCACATGAATATAAAAATATAAATATTCTATTCTACCGCGACTTTATAGATTGACAATTATTCTATTCGTATATTAAATTTTCAGTGATCTCCTTAAGTTTCAATCTCACAAGAAGATAGATATTCTATCTAACCCTACTTTATAGATTCATATTTTCATGAAAAGACCCCTGTATCCCCTCGACAGGACAAAAAAAAAATTAAAAGTTCTTGATATGTATGAAGTTATGAACCACTACCTCTAACGTTAACGTTTACTTTATTTATCATTGACTTTATTAAGGACATCAACCACTCCACAAATTAAGGACATCATTTGGTGTCTTTATAGCATCATCACCTCCATTTCCGCATTATAATTTTGGGGATTTAGTGGGACGCTATTCTTCTTTAATCATTTCTTTTATTCTTTTAACGTACGCGTGTTGATCATATCTCTTACGATCCCTAATATTCGTGTCATCATATAAGTGAAGCAACTTGCTTCCCACTCAATTATCACGTGTTGTACAGCCTCCCACTCTAATCGCATAATACACGTATGCTCATATATATATTCTCAAATATATTTGAAAAGTTATAGAAAGTTAGCACGGTAATCTTCTTAAAAATTTGTAAGTGTATTTAAAAGATTATAAAAAGTGGCACGCTAATAATTGTTATTTTTAAATGTACATGAGAAACCATAAAAAGGTTAGCATAGCACGTGGACATTATGAAGATAGAATTATTAGAACCCTAAATCAATATATATTAAGATTTTCAGCGAAAATCTGTCCCAATTATTAATGGGTGTAACTATGAATACGTCATATTGTTTGATTGGATTTCCCCCTTTCTTTTTATCATATTAAATAATGTTATCTGACTTGTTGCTTTCCTTCTTTATAGGTTGATACGTACTTGAACAAAGTTGACAAGGCGTTTTATTTAAAGAACTTTTATTTTATTTTCTGAAAATTGAAGTCGTTTTTCCTACGTACATATTAACAAATTAATTGCGATAGAGTTGAAGTTAGGATAAAGTTATTTTATAATTAATACTATTTTAGATGGAAAAGTAGTATGTAATTAGGTGATAAAATTTAGAATTTAAATTAAATTATAATAAATATATATAATGATAAAGATGTTAAATTTCATATGATATATTTTACTAATATATTACAAATTGAAAGGAGATTTATGGGTTAAATAGTTTTGTTTTTTATTTAAATTAATTAATTAAAAAAGGTTATTGAAATTGAGCCGATGTTGGAAATAAATTTGGTTTTTTCCTGACAAATGTGCCTATTGATAAAAAGCACAAACATTAGTTCAATGATATTATAAAAAATCTATTTATTAATTAAAAATCTGCCATAAAAAAATAAAAATAAATCTTCAATGATTAAAAACCCTTATTAATTCTTTGAGATATATATATAATTAATTTTATAATTTAATAATGTAAAACTAATAGATAAATACAAACTAATCACCTTAAAGTTTCCAAAAGAAAATATTATTTTATCCACTAAATCAATTTTCAAAAACTTATAAAATTAACTTTTTTTTTCATGATAAAATTCATATATATCAAATATTCCGGGAAGTTATTGACAAATTTCACTAAAATAAATATTTAATTATTTCAAAATATTATAGAATTCAAAAACAAAATAATATATCATTATTATTAGTGGAGAGTGTTTAATGGACCGTTGCTAAAAGGGAAAAGCAAACTCGGAAAACACACGTATCAAGATATGTAGATTGGAAAACACACGTGGCAATATATGTAGATTGTAAAAGGTAATTGATCAATATTTCGTGAAACTTAGTTAAGTTTATAAAGAATAAGGGAAAAGAAAAGGAGGAAACATGTGCGAAGAGAATATACACGTGTTACCCGCAGTGTGAAAACGTCGTTTAATTAGTTAACTTTATAACGAATAAGGGAAAAGCAAAAAAAGAAATTAGTGCCAAGATTGAGTTTACAAGTGTTGTCCGCAGTGTTAAAACGTTGTAAAACTTTTCATAAAACTTAGTTAAGTTTATAAAGAATAATATTATGAACCATACTCTATAAATTACGAACATCGCAGAATCTAAGATTGAAAAATTAAATGTAATTTACAATAAATAAATAAAATGATTATGAAGAAAAGAATTTTTTTATTTTAGATATTTTAATTTGTATTAATTGTTGAAAAACTAAATTAAAGTTACTAAAAAATTAATATTCTTCTAAATAAAAATAACATTTTATAAAATTTGATGTAATGTGTAATATAGGTAAGGGAAAAATAACCGAAATGCTATAAATTGAATGTAATTACAAACATAAATTCGTGGTGAAAGATGGTAAAGGTTATTTTGCATGAAATTTATTAAAGGTTATTTTTCATGAAAGTTATTAAAGGTTATTCATGATGAAAGTTAGCAAAAGTTAATGAAAAAAATGTGAAAAAAACATAAAATTTAATTTAATTACAAAATAAAGTTAATGAAAAATATGTAGAAATACATAAAATTGAATGTAATTACAAAATCATAGGTTCCTGAGAAGACTTAGTAGAAGTTATTGCTTTTGAAAATTACTCAAAATTATTCTTAATGAAAGTTACTAAAAATTAATTTGTAAAAGTTATTTTTGATAAATATTGAAAATTACTATAAAATTAATGAAATGAAAATTTATTTGTAAAATAGATAATTTGGAAAAAATAACGTGTTCTACTCGTCCCCTTTTCCAGACTGAGATAACTACTTCTACCATTCGTTTGTAATTATTGTTTTTAGAAGCGTTTAAGAAATGTCACAACCCTTCTAGACTATCGAATCGCGGATATGCAGATCCAAAGTTGTCTGCATATCCAGGGTTGTAGTTTTACCACCACAAAAGGATGGTACACGCATAATCCATAGAATTAACTAATATAAACCACTCAAATTAAATAATAATAAAAAATATTACATAAAACAATCCTTATCTATATAAATTAACTCTAGATGATTGCGATTAATGTGTTATATCATACATATAGGAAATACGGTAGGGTCATTAAGTACTGTTGTTGACATTATAAACGATGAAAAATTATATTCTTAGAATTAAAACTATAATATTGTTCAGTTGTAGTTAGTGGTAATTTATAGAAACACTGTCAAAAAAATATTTAATTAAAAATTTAAGTATTACAGAATAAGAATACAAGAACCGTTTCGAACAAAAATAATTCCAAGTAACTTTCGAGAATAATTGAAGTAACCTTCGAGAGTGTCCAGAAGGTTACCCGAAGTATGGCATTTGACCGGTTCAGAAAGTGACTACGACCAAAAAGTTCCATTAATGAACAACTATGACATCGAATAAAGC
>APFE030781803.1:0-21574 GCA_000404065.3 Pinus taeda
ACATCACAAACTTCAAGGGGAGCAATGCCACACAATACCTCATCCGTGAAGGGCTTGATGTTGTATGGAAGGTGACACTGCTAGCTCACGCGAAGATCTCGTCCTTGGTGAAGCCACCCGATGGTGTATGGTTGTGGATGTGTTGTGGTCGGTAAGCCCATCCGTTTCATGACCTCTATTGAAATGATGTTCTTTTGGCTCCCACTATTGATAATGAACTGTAGCAGGGAGCCCTTTAGCCACATCTGGGAGTGGAAGAGACGCTCCTCCTCCTCTGGATCTTCTGGTTCCTCCTTCTGGATCTTCATGGTGGCAACGGTGGTGTTTGGCTCTGCATCGATAATCTGATTCCCTTTGTCATTCCCCTTGCCAGGTTCTGACTTAGAGTTAGAACATGCATCTGATTCTAAAATCTTTAACTCAGCCACCAATGACTGCTTGGCCCGAAACTCACTTGTGTTGTGAGTGGAGCTCTTATGGAACTCACACCACTTTCCTGTGTCCGTTTTCGGCTTCATAGTGTTGTTCTTTTCTTGCAGCTTTGGTGGGTTATCTTCGGCCACCCTATCTTGGCTTTGTCCTTTGTTCTACGATTTGGGGGCACCTTTCCCTTGCTTCAGATTCGCAGATCCAAAGTCTCGTTTCTTTTGTTTAAACTTTTACTCAACCTTGATGGCATATCGGTATGTCGTGCCAAGCAAGGGCATGTTCAGGACATCTATTTCTTCCTGGATGTACTTGTGCAGGAAGCCGCGGTATTTGAGTACCAAATGCTGCTTTGAATCCTTGATACCCAACTTTGTGCGAAGGGTATGGAAAATATTGGTAAACTCTGGCACGTCTTGGTCCCTTCTCTGCTGCAGCGTGGTCCACTTTATATATTGATCCTCATAGCTTCCGACAGGGTAGTACTGCTCCTTGATGGCATCTCGGAATGAATCCCAAGTGGGTGCAGCTAAAAACAGTGAGCATGTACTTTCATCCTTCTGCTCACAGTAGATTTCCCACAAGTGCTTGACGTGGGGGGTTTCTTTGAGAAGAGCGAAAATAATCTTTTCCCGACTGGAAAAATCATGAACAGAAAAATAACCCTCTAGCAGATTTAACCATTTATCGACGGAATCTACATCTATTTGACCCTTGAATATGGGGATTTCCAAATTAACTTGTACCTTAAGCGGTGTGGCATTTCCAGAGTAGCTGTTGGAAGCCGATGCATCGCCCTTAGGTAGCCGTTGAAGGATTTGGGAAAAGTTGTCCATCGTCGTGTTCCTTTGTCGCTTGAGGGCTTCTTCGAGCAAGATTTTGATAGGATCTCCTGCCCCCTCGTCTTTCTTTTCATCTGCGATGGGAGGTCATCGGGATTTGCAAGGCTGGCCTTGCAAAGGTTTGACCAGTTCAAACCCTAACTCCTTATATCCCGACCTCATTGGGGACATGCAGAGAAAAACTGAGAAAGAGCAGATCGCTCTGATACCATTGATCTAGATTTAAACAAGAACGCAACAAATTACAAAGATAACCATAAACACAGAGATGTAGCCGAAATAATACTTCATTTCATTAATGTAAAACACTGAAATATGCTTACAAACAACAATGGAAATAAACCAACTAGGGCGATGATAGCTTATCTCTGAGAAATGATGTGGTGGCTACCTGTCTCTGAACTGTGTTACAATGAGACTCGAAGGCCTATTTGTTGTTGAGAAACAATGGAAAATCCTAAACATCCAAAAACCTAACCCTAGAAGATGAAATGAAACACTGTGGGCCCCGTTTGGGTAAATTGGTACATCAACTTCCCAGGGTCGTAAGTTGGCATATGATCTCCGTTTGACACGCACAATGTCTTGTTAGAAAGATCTATTTGAGAACTACAACTTTGGGAAGAGAAACATCGGTCCATGGACCCATGATGCTCCCAGTTTTCCCAAAAAACGTCGTTTAGGGACTCAAAACGGCTCCGAAAGTTTAGGAACCAAAAAACTGCTATAAATAGTAAACAGTGCTACAAATAAGGACACTGAAAAGATGAAACAAACAATGGTGGGGGTCCAAGTGGACTCGGCAGGTGGCCACCAATATCCACCTGGATCATCATTGTAAGGGGATAAATTTTTTTCTAAGTTACTGGGGCAATTGTTGTAAGGCCGAAATTCTGGGGCAACTAGTATTGCAAGAGGGCCGAAATTATAGAAGTGCAAGATCAAATTTAGATGACTTGACTTGGAGGAGAACACCAGGTTTGACCATTGGTCTAGATGTGTCTCTCATTGAACAAGAAGAATTCTCTATTGAAACGTTTGCTAGGTTTTTCCCTGTTGTGGGTTTTCCTAGGGTATATCTTGTCTCTCTTTTATGCATTATGATCTCTAATGTTCTATTTTTCTTTATTGTTGAATTTCTAAAGTATAATTGTTAAATGATATATTGAAACAAGATAAGAAAATCTATATCAAAATTAATTATCAAGATTTCAAAAATGTTGTGTTAACCCTAATTGCACTACAAAATCAACAAGGTTGTTGTAATGAGCAAGCAACATGATTTCAAATGCGGCTTTAGAGAATATGAATTTAGTTTTCTTGCTTGTCTCAAACACATCGACAGTTATCATGTCGATATAGAGATTCTCAACCATGTCTTAAAATGTCAATGATTAGCACATGATTAACTCTTTAAGATACATATAATAACATATATGATTAAGAAGAGTCTTTTAAGTAAAAATCACATAGGAGAAAATTTTGCTAACTTGTTTCAAACCAGCTAGTGTGGTTCATCATCAGGACTAGATGAAGATGCAAATCATGGCACAGGCTTAAATAGAGGGCGATGTAGAGACCAAAAGATCATATAACGGCTGGTTTATGAAAATTAATATTTTAATAATGATGATTAAGATCAAATAATATTCCTATAATGGCTAGTTTAAGAATAATGATATTATAATCTATAATAATAATTAAGATAAAATAAAAATAATATTAATATTAATATTAATTAAGAAAGATAGAAAAATGTAAACATTAATAAGAAACAAACAAACCAAGTCAACCAAAATATAGGGAACATAGTAAAAAAAATGAATCAAGACATGATTAATGAGTCAAGATCCTATAACAAAAATAATAATTAAATGAGACTAAAATTAAAACAAACCAGTCAAAAGGGAGGGCAATTTTTTTTTTAAGTGAGAAAATGGATCAAAAGAATATTAACATTAAATGAAAATACATATATAGAAACAAAAAATTCATAAATAGAAATGCCAAACCCTAAAAAATAAAATAATCTGCAAACAAAAACAAATTAGGAGGATAGCGCAGGGACCCAACTTTTGCTAATATTCCAACATCGTCTATATTTAAATTATGAGCCTTTTTTTGATTTCCAAGACTTCCCTGAATTTATGATGATGGAAATAACTAACCTTGGCAATGACATGGGCTTCCTCAATGCAGATGTGACTCCTAGATTTTTTTGCATGTTTTTCCAAAGCAGAGGAGCAGGTTCTACCATGCTTAATGTCAGTTGCATGCTTGTGAATCCTTTGATTAATCGAGCGACCAGTCTCACCAATGTAGGGAGTCCCACAAGAGCAAGGGATAACATAAACACGTTTCATATTTTTGGGGTCCATAGGATCTTTAACGGATCTTAGGGAGCTTCAATTGGTTTTTAGAAGCCTAAAGGTTGAAGAAACCTTATGCTTCTTTAGGATCCTCATAATATTGTCTGTAGTTCCTTGGATAAAAGGGAGATGAACCCCAAAAAAACAATCATTTGCTTCTTTCTTAGCTTTAGGATTTTTTCAGCTCTGAGGAAAGTCTTAGTACATTGGTGTCTACTATACCCATTATTAAAGAAAACACTCAAGAGGTGTGCTTTCTCCTCATTGAAATGGTTATCATCACAAACCCTTAAAGCTCTAGTCGCTAAAGTATTGAGAACACCAATATTTTGAGCCGGGAAATGATGATAATTAACATGAAGATATTGCTCTGTGTGAGTTTTCTTCCAAAAGACTCGATGAGAAAAAGATCCATCTTCATTCCTTGAGAGGAGGATGTCAAGGAAGGGTAGACTATTATTACTTTCAAATTCCATGGTGAACTTTATGGAATTAGACTGATTATTAAGATGAAGGAAAAAAAGGTCCAACTCTTCCTTGCCATGGGACCAAATGACACAAGTGTCCACAAACCTCTTCCACATCCTAGGCAGAAGACTAGAAGAGGCCAAAGCCCTTGATTCAAAATCTTCCATGAATAGATTAGCCACCACAGAGGAGAGGGGGGAACCCATGGCGACACCACAAGTTTGTTCATAGAATTCCCCATTGAAGGAAAAGAAAGTAGAAGTAAGACAGATATCAACTAAATTAGCAGTATCAAGATCTGTAATACGTTTAATGACCTTGATGGTCTCGATGATAGGGATATTATTGTAGAGGGAGACCACATCGAAACTCACAAGCTTGTCATCGAGATCAAGCCTGAAATCCTTCAACTCATTGACAAATGAAGCAGAGTCCTTGAAAAATGAATATGTATTACCTACAAGGGGCTTAAGCCTCATTGCTAAATATTTAGCAAGAAAATAAGTCGGCCCTCCTATCATGTTGACAATGGGTCTCAGAGGAGCCCCTTCCTTATGGATCTTAGGAAGTCCATAGATGTTGGGGGTAAGAGGGCTATTCTCAATGAACCCTATCTAGCAGAAGAGTGTTTTAATGTGTAGATTCAATTTTCGGTGTGATTACAGGAACTTAAAACCATCACTGAATTTTCTTCATTTATGTTGGGATCATCTAGTCTTCAACCACCATAGAACTGGGTTTATGTGATATACTTCATACGGTATTGTCTCAGCTTAGCACCATGGGTGGTTCATGCTCTTCCGATGTTGTTATTGATGCGTAGTGTATCTAGATAATAGATTTTGCTTCTTTCTTAAGAATGTTATTAATACCATACCTCGAAGTAATGAAGAAATTATACTCCTATGTTTTGCAGCGATGGTAAAAAGTACACAGCCCACAACCATCATAGACACTTATGTTTTTACCAATTCTCATTATGGATACATCTTTAATATTATCTTCCACATAGAACTGAAGTAGTGCATACCATTTCAACAATCATATCATTTATGTCTCATATATCCTATCTAATATGAAAATAAATGGGCGTTGTTTCAATTAGTTTCCAGGTAGAATCAATTGTCAATGTAAGCTTCTCATCGTTGTTGGGTGTGTGTTATAGTCTATCCAGGACTAGCCCCACGCATTGTACGTTGCATCGGATGAAACAGGGGGGGCATAGGGGGAGTGATAGCACCCCCCTGTAGCGCCCTGGGAATTTTTTTTTATGCGGACCCAATAATAGTTGGGCATATGGGGGATGGACCCAAAGATGGTGGGTGGACCTACCTATGGTTTTGTGCATATGTTTTGCACATGGTTTTGGGCATGATGGTTTTCTACGCATGGTATTTTGTAGATCCAGTTAAGGGAACTACGGTTATGTTCTAATCCTGAGTTAATGGACTGGGGTTTATGAATACTTCAGAATGCATATATATATATATGGTAACATTGGAAGGAACAAAATGAAAAATTAATTTGGTAGTCCCAGTTTTGGGATCCATGGGAAAATATTTGTGTATATTTGTTTTTTGTTCTCGATATTGTGTGTTTTTATGTTTTAAGAATTCGTTTGCAGACAATTTTTTTATAGGGTTAAAACCTACATTTGGTATCAAAGTTGTTTCGACTTCAAGGGGACGTATTTGCTGCTGAGGGGTTTTTCTCAGGCCTATGGTAGACCTTGTTCAGTGGGAGATCTAAGGGATCGATTCGTGCTATAAAAGAAGATGGCAAACATTGAAAAGATAATGATCGAGAAATTTAATGGTCAAATTTTTGAGTTGTGGAAGCTCAAGATGGAGGATCTGTTGGTGGATAAAGATCAGTGAATCGCAGTCGATCTAGGTATTAAACCAATGACAATGTCAGCAAAAGATGGAGCGAAGTTGGATCGGAAGAGGCTTTGTGGGACAAATTAGGGACTTTATACCAATTTAAGTCTTTGTGAACAAATTGTTCCTATGGAAAAAGTTGTATAACCTAGGGATGAAGGATGGAGACTTGGTAATAGAGAATTTGAACACCTTTAATACTATGGTAAGCTTGTTGTTATCCGTTGATATAAAAATTTCAGACGAAGATAAGTGCATCAATTTGTTGTGTTCTCTACCAGATTCATAGGATAGTCTGGTTGTTGCTATAGGTAGCAATACGACTACCTTGAAGTTTGATGAAAAAGTCTCATCCTTGTTGTCGAAAGAGATGAAATGAAAAAATATGGAGAGCCAATATGGAGATGTTTTGCTTATAAGAGGATTGTCTCATAATAGTAACAAAAATAAGTGCTGAAGTGGGAGATATAAATCTCCAAGAAAACCTCTAAAGGTGTGTTGGAAATGCAGAAAAGAAGGGCACTACAAAAAGCATTGTAGATCTAAAGTTCCTAAGAAAGGAAAGGGCTTTGATGATGCTCCTTATATAGAAGTGAAAACCACATCAGATGAAGGTGGAGATGTGTGTTAGGTTTCTTCTTCAAGTACACGTGTAGATCATGAGGCATGGTTGATTGACTCAAGTGTATCCTTTCACTTCACTCACTATAGAGAGTGGTTCCGCGAGTATGAGAAATATGATGGTGATGATGGTTTTTAGGGGATGACAGGAAGGGCGAAATCATCGAATGTGGAAAAGTCAAGCTAAAGTCGCATGATGGATAGATTAGAACACTCCCTGATGTTCTACATATTCTTGCATTGACTAGAAATCTAATTTATGTAAGCAAGATGGATGATGTAGGTGTAAAAATAATGTTCGAGAAAGATATCTGCAAGATGGTTCGGGGAGTACTAGTATTGATGCGGGGAATTCGGATTGGAACTTTGCACAAACTTCTGAGTAGCACTGTTATTGATGGGTGCAGTAATGTCGTGGTTCCTAAAAGTAGAGCGGAAAACCTAGCGGTCTCTAGAGAAAATACCATGTTATGGCATCAAAGGCTTGAACATATTAGAGAGAAGGGCCTTCAAACACTACATGGTAATAGTATGGTAGAAGGTATGTCTAATTTCTCTCTGGATTTCGATTTTTGTGAACATTGTGTATGTGAGAAGCAAAATCAGATGAGCTTTCCCTCGAATGCTAAGATGGCGAAAGGGATATTAAAGCTTGTACACATTGATGTGTTTGGACTTGTGTCAGTTCTACCACTGGGTAATTCTATGTACTATGTCTCATTTATAAATGACTTCTCGAGGAATACATGGATATATTTCTTCAGGAAGAAATTTGAAGTCTTTGACAAGTCTAAAGAATTTAAGGCTCTGGTGGAAAATCAACAGAGAAGAATATTAAGGTGTTGAGGACAAATAATGGTGGAATGTTTTGCAAGAAGGAATTTGAAGAGTTCCATACGAAGTGTGGTATAGCACGACAGAAGACTACTCCATACACACATTAACAAAATGGATTTGCAGAAAGAATGAACAGGGCATTGATGGAAAAGGAAATAAACATGCTCAATGGTGCTGGATTAGGGCAAGAATTTTGGGCAAAGGCGATGGATATTACATGTTATATGGTTAACGGATTACCTTCATTAACATTGGAGGATAAGACTCCACATGAGGTATGGACTGGCAATAAATCCTCTCTTTCACATCTAAGAGTCTTTGATTCTGATGCATATGTACACGTTCCAAAGGAGATAATAATCATGTTAGATAATAAATCTGAAAGGTGTATTTGTATTGGATATAAGGATGGTTTAAAAGATTATAAACTTTGGAACCCATAAACAAGGTTGTGTACAGCCAAGATGTGGTTTTTAGAGAGAAGAAAGATGTTATTAAACATGAAGTCTTACCAAAGGAACCTGAAAAGATAGAGTTTGAGTTAAAAGATGAATCTAACTCTATAGCAGAACAAGAATCAAAAGAGGAAGAGCCACAAACCCCAATTTTGAGAAGATCAATTTGAGAGAGAAAACAACGAGAAAGGTATAGTCCATCTGCTTTCTATTCAAATTTTGTTTTATCTATCACTGATGATGATCTCATAACTGTCAAGGAGGCAGTGTATTCGGAGGATGGAAAACTTTGGAAAGAGGCCATGGTTGATGAAATGGCATCTTTGGACAAAAATGAAGCTTGGGATCTGATGGAGTTGTCGGTTGGAAGGAAAACCATTGGAAGCAAATGATGGGTGTTTAAGAAGAAGATATATGCAGAAGACAAGGTGGATAAATACAAAGCTTGATTGGTAGCAAAAATATATCCCAAGTGTCGGGAATTGACTTTGGTGATATTTTTCTCATGTTGTCAAGTTAGCTTCTATTAAATTACTTTTATTTGTTGTTGTTGCTTTTGATTTTAAGGTAGAACAGATGGATGCGAAAACAACATTTTTTCATGAGGATCTGGGAGAAGAAATCTATATGAAGCAACCTGAAAGCTTTGCAGTGAAGGGTAAAAAAGAATTGGTATGCAAGTTAAAACAGTCTATTTATGGGTTAAACCAGCCACCAAAGATGTGGTATTATAAATTTGATACATATATACAGATACTTGTCTTCACCATAAGCAAAGAATATCACTATATGTATTTTAAATTAATTGGTGACCGTGTTATTTAATTGGTCTTGTATGTAGATGATATGTTGTTGATTGGAAATGACAGAAATTTTTCAAGATTTAAAAGCCCAATTATCCTCCAAATTCGACATGAAGGATCTTGGTGTTGCAAACTATATTTTGGGCATGAAAACTAGGCGAGATTGGGCAAAGAGGAAGCTCTGGTTAAACTAGAGGAAGTATGTCGAGATAATATTGCAAAGGTTTAATATGCATGGTAATAAACCGGTGAAGGTTTCCACTCCTGTAGGTGTAAAGTTATATGTTGAACAATGCACTAAGACACAAAAAGAGGAAAAGGACATGTCTTGTGTTCTATATGTGAGTGCAATTGGTAACTTGATGTATGCAATGGTTTGCACCCGACCAAACATTGCACATGTAGTGGGAGTATTGAGCATGTTTATGTTGAAACCGGGAAGGAACATTGGACAATAGTGAAGCGGGTTTTCAAGTATTTGCGTGGCACTAGTGATTATGGCTTATGCTATCAAGGAAGACCAGGATTGGAAAAAGTTTTGGACATTCGTGGTTTTGTTGCTGTAGACTAGGATAGAGATCTGGATCAGAGAAAATCTACAAGTCAGTATGTGTTTAACCTATTTGGAGGAGCAGTCACTTGGATGAGTAAGACACAGTCTGTAGTGACATTTTCAACTACCAAGGTTGAATACATGGCAGCCACTCATATCAGTTTAGTTGCAGAGATTATGTTCAAGTATGGAGTTGATGCAGTGAACTATAAGGTTAGACTGTGACAGACAAAGTGCAATTTTTTGGGCTAAAAACCCTGCTTATAATTCGAAGACAAAGCACATTGATGTTCAGTATCGCTTTGTGAGGGATATGATTGAGGACAAAAAGGTGTTGCTAGTAAAGGTGGACACTTTGAAGAATGTTACAAATGCTTTGATGAAGTTTGTGAGCACTGATAAGTTCTTTTGGTGTAGAGAAACAATGGACATTGCAAAGTTGAACCAATGACAACTCTCATGTGGCCCCTTTTGTGTAAAGAAAACAACAAATGGGAAAATGTTGGGTGTATGTTATCTTGTTTCCACGACTAGCCCCACACCTTGTACGTTGCGCTAGACGCAGCAGCGTAGGGGGGCACAGGGTCTAGGGCTGGGCACCGGGAAAAAAACAAAATATTACGCAGACCCAAAGATGGTGGGCGGACCTACCCATGGTTTTGTGCATGGATTTTACACATGGTTTTGAGCAATGATGGTTTTCTGTCCATGGAATTTTGTAGATTCAGTCAAGAGAACTACGGTGATGATCTAATCCAGGGTTAATGAATTGGGGTTTATGAATGCTTCAGCATGTATATAAATGTAACGTAACATTGAAAGAAACATAATGAAAAATCAATCTGGTAATCCTAGTTTTGGGATCCAGGGGAAAATCTCTGTGTATATTTGTTTCATGTTCTTGCCATTGTATGTTTTTATGTTTTAAGAATTTGTTTGCAAGTAATTTTTGTACAGGGTTAAAACAATCATGCTTGCCTTATTTTTGGAGAAATGGCACAAACATCACATAAAGTGAAGGTGATACATGCTAGATGATTGATTTCATTTGCTTTCTTGTGGCACCATTGCAAGTTCAATGATGATGAAAATGAGTAGGTATTAAGTTTGAGAAAGAACTGATAGATAAGAGCAGTGTTTTAAAATTCAGCTAGACTAAATCGGATTCAACCAAGCCAACTGAGTCGGGCCCCTCGCTGCGTTGGCTCAGTAGAAAAACAGGGTCGATGTCCGGTTTGTTACCGAACCAATCGAGCTGACCGAACCAATCAAGTCGGACCCCTGGCCAGTTTGTTAAAGTGTTGTGGTTGGTGGATGGGAAAACATTGGCTATGGACTTCATTTATGAGGTTGTGGATCAAGCAAAAGAGCAAATAAAGGCAGCATACAAAGATAAAGTGGTTAAGTATGGGCCCATTTGGGAAATCATTGATCAAAGATGGAACAATCAACTCTATCGCCCTATACATGCAGTTGGGTTTTTTTGAACCCTAGGTATCATTATAAAGCTCTAGAGGCAGAAGCTTCACTAGGGAGGTTAGCAATAGCCAATAGTACTAGCGCCTAGTGATGCTTTACAATATACTTTTGTTGTAGAGACCATTTAGAGCATCCTTGGTTATGTGTTTTTGTTTTGATCTCTATATCACGTATGTATTGGACAATGCACTGGGTGCCATTTTGATATAATGGATATATTCATGACCCTGCTTTGGTCATATCTTGTCTTCTCTCTATATTCTAATGCATTGTGTTTGGAAACATAAATGAAAATCTTTAAAATTATGTTTTTCATAAAAAACAAAAATGTATTTTTTACAACCGAGTCATTGAAGTCAAACTTGTCGAGCTGACACTGAGTCCAAGTCCGAGTCGGAGTAGACCCTCGGCTGAGTCGATACCAAGTCGGAGTCAGAGTTTTAAAACATTGGATAAGATGCCAGTAAATTTGTGATGATCAAAAGTAAATTTGTGGTGATCAAAATTATCTGGGATTGACATCCTTCCGAAGACTTTATGATTCATGGTCATATGGCCCATCAATCCTCTCAACCCAGTTCAGTAGTCTAACTAGGCTGTATATTGCAGAAGAATTTTGGCAATATGAGAAGTCAATTGTATAGCATTTAGCAGAGCAGAGTTTCCTTTTTCATCTTAAATTCTTTATAACTTGTAATATATGTCTCTGTTTGCCGCATTTTAATCCACAATAGGAACCTTATCCAGCAATGCTCAAACCCTTATATTAGTCAAATATTCTTTTACCTTTTAGCCAAAGTCACATAATGTGTATAATCCGTAGAACATACATTGTACAATCGTGAAAGTTGTTCACCAAGAGATGAATTTTAGGCTATTATAAGGTAAGACAATGTTTTGTATTACTTGCCATGACCACAAATTCCAGCGACAGCACAACCACATACATAAAATGATGGTACTGTCCGGCATCTCTCAGATTGATTAACAGAGTAATATCCTTAAGATGAACGCAATAGTAAAGTCAATATGATTACTATATCCAGGAGAGCTGCAACAGTGACTACCCAAACTATCTGAAATGGAACTCCCAGCTTCTGCTCCTAGTCATAGTCATGAAGAACAAAACTAGTGTCGGGAATATAACCTGCCCGCTTCATCTGGCAAGTCAAACTTTCCAACTTTGCATAAATTTCTTCAGTTTGTGGGTGAAATCTGTCTCCAACTATGAACGTGTGCATTTTGTTCTTTATCTCAATCCAGCTTTGCCCTGGCTCCTTTTTCACTTTTCTAGCTCTCATCAATTGTCTCACATTCTCTGTCTCATCCCACATACCGGCTGCTGCAAACATGTTTGATAGTAATACATATGTTGCAGAATCCTCCGGTTCCAGCTCAAGAGCATATTCAGCTGCAAGTTTGCCAAGCTCTATATTGCCATGTACTCTACAAGCACCAAGCAAAGTCCTCCAAATCACTGCTCCAGGTTTAAATGGCATTTCACGGATAAACTCCTCAACCTCATACAAGAATCCAGCACGGCTAAGTAGATCAACCATGCAAGCGTAGTGCTCCATTCTTGGTTTAATATTATGGTTACGACTCATGGAATTAAAGTAGTTGCGGCCTTCATTCACTAAACCGACATGACTGCATGCTGAGAGAATGCAAATGAAGGTGATGTCATTAGGCTGCATGCCAACCAGTTGCATCTGCTCAAAGAATCTCAGAGCCTCCTTGCCATGCCCGTGATGGGCATATCCTGCAATTATTGCGTTAAATGATACAACATCCTTCTCGGGCATATTCTCAAATACCTTGTGTGCTGCATTTATGCTACCACACTTTGCATACATGTCAACAAGAGTGTTGCCCACAGATACATTTGACTCGTATCCAGTTTTAATGATGTGGGCATGAACCTGTTTGCCCTGTTCCACAGCCACTAGGTTTGCAGATGCACTGAGGACACTGGTATAAGTAAATTGGTCTTTATCCATGCCACCAATTTGCATTTGGAAAAAGAGTTTCATAGCCTTCTCGCCTTGTCCAGTCTGGCCATATCCTGCAATCATTGCATTCCGTGAGATCACTTCTTTGTCAAGCATATTGTCAAAAACTTTTTGTGCATCTTTTAAATTTCCACATTTAACATACATGTCAAGAAGAGCATTCTTAATGAACAGATCGGATTCGAACCCAATTTTGACGACATGGGTATGAAGCTGGCTGCCCTCTTCTAGCGCTGCTAGGCTAGCCGATGCATTTAGCGCGGTGGCAAAGACAAACTGATCCATTTCTATTCTCAACTGCCGCATTTTGCAAAACAGATTTAAAGCTTCTACACATTGCTCATTTTGAGCATGTCCTGCAAGAAGTGCAGTATAGGAAATCACATTTGGTGTAGCTATTTCGTCAAATGCTTTCTCTGCAAACTCCATATTTTGACATTTGGCATACATAGTAACAAGGGAATTCCCCACAAAGACATCCCACTCGGTGCCACTTTTGATGACATGGGAATGCATCTGCCTACCCTGTTCTACAGCTGCAAGGTCAGCGCAACCTTTCATAACACTAGCAAAAGTGAACTGATTTGGCTTCAGGCCTGCCAACTTCATTTCACTAAAGAGTTCCAGGGCCTCTCCGCTTCGCTCATGTTGGACATATCCAGCAATCATGGCAGTCCATGAAACTAAATTTGGATCAGGCAATCCCTCAAACACACAACACGCGTCGTCTACACTACCACATTTCACATACATAGTAACAAGTGCATTTGCCACAGAGACGTCTGTTTCAAGTCCAGCTTTGACGATGCGGCCATGGACCTGAGTACCCTGTTCCAGAGTTTCTGGGCTGGTGAATGCAGTAAGGACACAGGCAAAAGTAACAAGGTTCATCTGCTCTCCTAACCTATGCATTTGAGAAAAAAGCTTGAAAGCTTCCTCACAATGACCATTCTGAGCATAACCACTAATCATTGCAGTCCAAGACACAACATTTCTTTTAGGCATATTCTCGAACACTTGCTGTGCCTCGTTCATTTTTGCACATTTTACATACATGTCAACTAGTGCACTGCCCACAAAAACATCTCCCTCAAGAACCAATTTGAGAATGTGAGCATGGAGCTGCTTACCAGGTTCTACCGCTGCTGCCCCGGAACTAGCATGGAGCACACTGGACAGGCTAAAACAATCCGATGGTACACCCTCCCTGTTCATTTGACTGAACAATTTCAAGGCCTCCGTGTGGCATCCATCCTGACCATATCCGGCAATCAGGGTAGTCCATGATACCGCGTTTCGTTCAGGCATTATGTCAAACACTTGGCGTGCATCCAACACTCCCCCAGATTTGCAATACATAGTAACGAGGTGATTTGCTAGGTAGAAATGGCTCTCAAATCCATATTTGATAATGCTGGCATGGAGCGTCTTGCCCTCAGACTGTGTTTTCTTAACCGCACAAATTTTCAACAGATGGGCTAGCTCTCCCAATCGTTCCTCGTCATTCTGTAAGTTGGTTTTCATCACAGTGGTAGCAAGTCTTCCGTTTTGAGCAGCCAACGACTGTATGTTAGAAATATATTTGTGTGCATGGCAGGAACTTAATGAGTTTAGGAAGCGGTGTGAAGATAGAGCTTTGGGGATCTTCTTCATCGCAGAATGTGATATCGAATGCCATAACATGAAGTTTTCTCGATTCAAGCTCTAAACAAGCGTAAACATATTTATTATAATCTGGCAGTCCTGGTGATGGTTCCCTGAGACTCTAATCTGCAAGGCCTCCATGAAAATAGGGTTTCCTGCTACTGCTTTTCATGGGGAGCGTCATTTAAATACATTGGAGTTACACTTATCTATGAAACTATTGATCTCAACTGCAACAATCCGATAGTCCACCATTATGACTCTCTTGTGGCTTCTGGAATAGCACCTACAGTTAAAAAATATTCCCGCTTATATGTACAATGTCTGAAGTGGTACTACGTTGCAACACTATGGTTGAGAAAGTGCATTATAAAATTGCCAAAGTTACATGTCTTGTAATATCATTGAGAGGTCAAATGGCTTTGAATGACATGAAAGTGACAAATTTCATAGCAAATATTCTTACTCATCCCTGCCTTCCGCAACGCATGGATCATAGCGATAGCTTCTGTTTACCATGTATTAATTTGCCTGTGATCATTTTCATATGGTGAATTTAATCAATGTTTTGGTTAAAACATTATATTTAAAATGAGTAGAAATTATTTAACTTTAATTTGATTGAACAACTAGATTGAAGGTCTTATTGCAAATTTCATATTTTCCAAGACTTTCATATTCTTATTGCAAGAAAGATATCTATCCCAGCATTTTCTCAAACACTTATATTTTATCTAAAGTTTTTAAGATATCTAAAGTTCGTTTCACTTTTTAACACATATACAAAGTTTGCTTCATTTTTTTACACATATTCATATCTAAAGTTCTAAACATTTTCTGTCACCACTTTCTTCATGAGCACACTTGTATTGTAATTTGCCACATGTCTAACTCTTTTATTGACATCGCATGCCTTCACGTGGTAGCTTTCCTCTATAACTAAGAGGCCTAGACTAGGAGACCTTCTGGTGAACAAGATAGCAGCAAGCGTAGGCTCTCAGTAACGAATGTCATAAGTAGAACTAAACATCATAACCATTGTGACTTAGTAAGCTACTACCTCTCAAGGAGGCCTTAGACTTACACTCAACAAGCTATCGACTATTTGGGTTGTCTCAATCACAATGTGGCTTATATCAACCCTCCTGCATGGCATGTGTGTATTACTCTTCTCAGCATCTTATGCTACAAACCTCCTGCATGGTATGCATGTATTACTCTTCTCGGCATCTTACAATGAAAAAACAAAAGGTTAAGTTTTAGTTAGAAAAATATGATGCACTAGGAATAAATTTGATGTGCACTCCTACTCTATATCAATGCAAATTTACATGCAATAACAAACCCTTAATACAAAATTTTGAATGCCAATGTTCTAAAGTAGAAACCCTTATACCTCACAATCATTTAGGCCCTTTCCTCGCCTATTGCAAGGTTACCTCTTTCCTTCTCCCTGTACATATAATTCATTGATTCAAAGATAGTAAAATTGTAATTAGAGACATAAAAATGGCGACAAAGACAGGCATGGACAAGCGAAATTACTCGTAAGAGTCAACTAAACTTACAATATCATAACTTCTATTTAAGAAATATAGAAATGTTGCACAATGATATAGTGAGCTAAAATATTCAAACTATTTATGTTAAAGAAAGTAATCTAAAATTATATGGAAAAAAGATTGTAAACTTACTAAAGTTGTTGTTGTTTTCATTATGTGTGTTATATCCAAAAAAATTTAGCAATATTGAACACTTTTTTAAAATATATCACTTTGACTTGACCATATGAATTTTGAGGCTTGGATGTTGGATTGGTAATAGCAGTGGTTAGGTGTCCTTGGGTGCGGGAAGGTACTATGGGCCTCGATTAGTGTCACACCTAGCTGATACATTCAATTCCATACTGGAGTCGTTGCACTCCCCTATCAAGTTTCCATACCCTTTGCTCGAAGGAGTTTGAGAATGCCCATATTCTCACCGTTGCACTGGAAGGAGTCGCTAACCTAAAGAATAATTATAGACTATCTGCAAAGAATACTTATAGCATCATTAGTAATTTGAATACAATGAGAGCTAACATAGAAATTGTTGAGCTTCTTAGAGTTACGCCTACCCTCACCTTTGAAAAAGAATGTTTCTTACCTCACAATGACACATAAATAATATTGAACCCGTATAGTAAAGGCCTACTTGTTAAGGAAAGGCCTACCCACTTGTACTACTCTTTTTAAGGGTTGTCAGTTTGCTTGACCATAGCATATCCTTTCAACTAGAGGTAGAGATGCATGACCAGTTTAATATAGTGACGGACTTGCAGAAGATATATTAATCATAGAAGAACCTAGAGGCATGGTTTATGTTAGAGACAGAGACGGATGACCAGTTTAAGATATCAATGGATTAAAGCATCCTTCAATAACAAAATGACGATTGAGGATACGTTTTTAAGGGTCAACCTCATAGGGCCTGAAATTGTTACTGGTTCCTTGGCGATTTGGTCATAGGCATGCTTTCATAGTCGAGATACTCATGTTGGCCGAGCTACACTCAAGTTCCCCTTGTTGGGTTACCCTGGGGCAAACTCATTTGTCGGCAAGCACCTTTTAGTTTTTATTGGTTCAAACTTTATCAAAATTAAATTTGAGGGAAAAGAAGAGGAACAAATAGGTTGCAGGGCTTCCAAGAAATGGTGCTTTATGTGATTATTTATTTTGTTTTTTCTTTTGAAAATTGTTCATTGTATCTCACTAACTAGCGAGATTATTGGTGACCTAGTAATAACCAATGAAGTAATTGATAAACCTTATAGTGGACTGGGATTGGACCTAAATGAAGAGCGAGTTACTAGGTGACAATGTTGTTAGTAGTACAACCCATTGCAATGTGCTCCTCCTCACGTACACTAATCTCCTCATACAATAATCTCTAAATTGTCATTTCTTCCCTTTAAAAGAGAAGAGTTGAGACAGGTGGGTTGCATGCACTCCTCACATGGCTACCCATAATGGTTTTTTAGTTATTTTATTTTTTAATAAAGGTTTTACTTCTAATTTCAATTATTATTAGTGTGGCCATATATACTTTAATTGAATAAATAAATAAATAACAATAATATTTTAAAAAATAACTAATTATAAAATAAAAACATGTGCAACCTCTAAGTGAACAAGAGATGCATACGCGCATTCCACAGTCCAGGTGTTTACTTTATCATTTGTTTAGATAGTGTAACAACCTATCTCAAATCATGAGCAGCATAGCAATATTAGCATGCATGTGAGGTATAAATATGATAGCTACATATGCATGCATCATATACATTGCACTAGTATATATATCAACTATTCATGAAGAATGTCTAAATATAAGATAAATGAATTAATTATCAAAAGTGTTAATTAAATACCTAATTCTCATAAATAGAATGAATATACATTTAGTAAGAAATATAGTAAAAATGTTGAGTTTATTCATGGGTTTACCAGCTTGTATATAACCCAAAATGTATATTAAATAAACGAAATCCATAAACTTTATTATTAAACCTGATATGTTATAAAAATAAAATAAAATTTAAAATCATTATGGTTATATACTATTTAGTAAATCAAAACACCAACTGTCATAGTTAAAAGTGATTCCACCCTATCTTGTAATGTCATCTAATTCAATTAAATGCAAGAAGCATGATGAGGCAACCACAGCTTCAAAATAATAATAATAATAATAAATAAATATTTCTTTTATAAAGACAGTGAATGAATGCGTAGAGGTGAAGGGACCTCTACTATTCAAGGGAGGAAGAAAGGTTTCGAAGGGGGGAAAATATTTTGGTTTTTGGGGGAAAGCACAGTCGAGAGGAGGAAAATTTATAACAAGAGATTACAGACAATAAGGATTGAGCCTTGTTTGTTCAGAAGTTTTTGGGCATGGGGGAACAGTTTGCATCAATTGAGAAGCATTCTGGACCGAGTACCTAGGTTGTAGCCAATTTGGCTGGGAGATTTTGGTCTTTTGGTAACGGGAGCGAGAGCGGGAACAATTCTGAAGCATCTTCATCTGCAGGAACCTAGGTAGGTACTCCACATCAAATTAAATAATTTTGATATACGAATTTTGGTTAAACTTTAAAGCAGGTTTCATGTATATTTCATATTCAGTTTAGAGTAAATAGTTGGTTAAATTATTTAGAGCATTACAGATAGGTGGAGGAAACTTTAACAAGAGCCCCTCAATGCTAGCTCTAATATCTAATTTGTTCAACTAGGTTTATGATATGTCTAGATATGAGTGAACCCAACCCCTAGTTCCATGACTGGCCTTTGTTTTCATGCTCGTACGCTTATGCCTACATATAAAACCAACGGTTCAACTCTAAGGAGTGACATGGTTTTAGTTTACAGCTAGGTTAGTTTGTATGTTTTTGGGTGTGGTCTCTTCTTTGATAGATTAGTTTACATGGTTAATAGGCTTGAGATATAGTCAATAGAAAAACCCAATGAAATTTCATTTTATCCCATTTCCATTGCATGGAGTGGTTACAAAGACACCATCTATCCACCTATCAGTCATGCTTGTGTGATTTTCAAGGAAGATTTCAGCAAATACATGGATTACGAGCCGATCCACTATTGCCTAGAGGATGAAGTCCTGGCTCAAAGATGGTAAGATTCATCCTCCTCAACATTGTTATCCTACAATGCCTTCGAATTACAAGGATTAGTTTATATTTCCTACGAGCATGTGGAAGACCCGACTTGATTCTAACATCATTTAGACTGCATATTCTTGCAAGAATTACTTGTGCCTCATACAGAGAAAATACTTAATGGTCCTCGACGATTGTAACGACTACTTTGATCTTGAGGGATGAGAGAAAACCAGGTGATTAAATGGCCATGTATTTGATATTTATTACTCCATTGGCAAGATCTTAAAGATGAAGAACAATACTATTTGAATTGAGCTTAACATCAGGTGTTGAGCTGGAATGTTCACCATGAGAATGAGGGAGTGAAATGTAGCAATTTTTAAAAATTCTATGAAATAATGAGCCCTTCAATGGCTTCCTTATTTCCAAAGGGGTTGTCCCTGTGTATATCACTATTTCTTAGACACTACCATAAATATCAAATTTGTAGGAATGACAAGTGGTGGGAAATAGTTTTAATGATAATTTATAATTTCTTAAACCAAGCAAGGTTATGTAGTTTCTAATTACCTTTTAATTGTAATTGAAAAGCATCCTTCAGTAACAAAATGATGATTGAGGGTAAGTTTTTAAGGGCTAACCTCATAGGGCCTGAAATCGTTACTGGTACTTCGGCGGTTTGGTCATAGGCATGCTTTCATAGTCGAGATACTCATGTTGGTCGAGCTACACTCAAGTTCCCCTTGTTGGGTTACTCTGGGGCAAACTCATTTGTCGGCTAGCACCTTTTAGCTTTTATTAGTTTAAACTTTATCAAAATTAAATTTGAGGGAAAAGAAGAGGAACAAATAGGTTGCAGGGCTTCCAAGAAATGGTGCTCTATGTGATTATTTATTTTGTTTCTTCTTTTGAAAATTGTTCATTGTATCTCACTAACTAGCTAGATTATTGGTGACCAAGTGATAACCAATGAAGTAATTGATAAACCTTATAGTGGACTGGGATTGGACCTAAATGAAGAGCGAGTTACTAGGTGACAATGTTGTTAGTAGTACAACCCATTGCAATGTGCTCCTCCTCACGTACACTAATCTCCTCATACAATAATCTCTAAATTGTCATTTCTTCCCTTTAAAAGAGAAGAGTTGAGACAGGTGGGTTGCATGCACTCCTCACATGGCTACCCATAATGGTTTTTTAGTTATTTTATTTTTTAATAAAGGTTTTACTTCTAATTTCAATTATTATTAGTGTGGCCATATATACTTTAATTGAATAAATAAATAAATAACAATAATATTTTAAAAAATAATAATATAACATAAAACATGTGCAACATCTAAGTGAACAAAAGACCATACGCGCATTCCACAGTCAAGTGTTTACTTTCATTTCTTAGAGGGGGGGGGGAACTTTGACAAGAGCCCCTTAACGCTAGCTCTAGTATCTCATTTGTTCAACTAGGTTTATGACATGTCTATATATGAGTGAACCCAACCCCTAGTTCCATGACTGGCCTTTGTTTTCATGCTCTTACGCTTATGCCTACATAGAAAACCAACGGTTCAACTCCAAGGAGTGACATGGTTTTAGTTTACAACTAGGTTAGTTTGTAGGTTTTTGGTTGTGGTCTCTTCTTTGATAGATTAGTTCACATGGTTAATAGGCTTGAGGTACAATCAATAGCAAAACCCAATGACATTTCATTTTATCCCCTTTCCATTGCAGGCAGTGGTTACAAAGACACCATCTATCCACCTATCGGTCATGCCTGTGCAATTTTCAAGGAAGATTTGAACAAATACATAGATTACAATCCGATCCACTATTGCCTAGAGGATGAAGTCTTGGTTCAAAGATGGTAAGCTTCATCCTCCTCAACATTGTTATCATGCAATGCCTTCGAATTACAAGGATTAGTTTCTATTTCCTACGAGCATGTGGAAGACCCGACTTGATTCTAACATCATTTAGACTGCATATTCTTGCAAGAATTACTTGTGCCTCATACAGAGGAAATTCTTAATGGTCCTTGACGATTGTAACGACTATTTTGATCTTGAGGGATGAGAGAAAACCAGGTGATTAAATGGCCATGTATTTGTGATCCAGGTGGATATTGGTGGCCACCCGCTAATTCGACTTGGATCCCCTCTAGTACTTCGTGCAATTTTTTTTTCAGTTTCCTTAATTATAGCACAATTTACTATTTTTAGCAGTTTTTCGGGTCCTAAACTTCCGGAGCCGTTTTGAGGCCTTGAACGACGTTTTTTTGGGAAATCTACCGCCAGCGATTTATCTATCTAAAAATCGTCTTTTCCGTCGTAGTCCTCGGAGAGATCTTTCCAACAGGCTATCATGCGCGTCAAACGGAGATAAGACGACCAATTCGCGACCCCGGGAAGTTGATGTACCAGCTTACCCAAAAACGGGGCCCACAATTTGGCGTTTCATCTTCCAAGGTTAGGTTTTGGAATGTGAAGGGTTTTTCCATTGTTTCTCAACAATAAATAGGCCTTCGAGCCTCATTG
>APFE030781815.1:0-17575 GCA_000404065.3 Pinus taeda
ACTATTCAAATAATTTATATATAACATTTTAAATTATTTTAATTTCTTCATCGAAAACAATAAAAAGGGAATACCATATTTTGATTGCAAACGGTATATACAGGTTGGGTAGACAGTTATACGTAAACATCAAAGCTATTATGATAGTAGAAACAAACATATAAAATGGAATATGCTCAGTGAATGTACTGTGTTTTTTTAATGAACTCCAGTAATTTAGACATGGTCAATGAGAGTGGATAGACATAAATGTGATAAAGTTGAAACCTGCAGATCCTATAGACTTGACTTTGGAAGGATAGGGTAGACTTCGAGACCAAACTTTAAAAAGAAATTGGGTACGAATGCATGCGTTCATCCATCGTTAGTTAGATTTGCTTTTTGGAAGGATATGCCAAACAATGATGTACTCCCAAAATCCATTGATATTTACTATTACAATGAGCTATGGAATCCAACATAGATTATGAACACAATCCCTTCCATTGATTAAAATTCCATGAGTATGACCATCTATATAGAAATTATACTCTTCTTATAGCTAACACCAACCCATATCATATTCCTCTCCCTAATTTTGATGGATTTTCACAGACAATGGGAAAGTGCAAAGGTCCAAACACCCTCCTTTGTAGCTAGCTCTTTCGGCAAAGAAATTGACTACCACCTATCACTTCGAGCCTCTCTCCTCTTTGGATAACCTAGCTCCCTCTTTTCCCAATATGCTCCTAGAAGTCAACATGCCAAATTCAAAACCTCCACTGATCACTCCCATTAATCAACCCTCCATCTCATCACCACCTTCGAACACCCCTCCCTTTTATTAACTTGGTTTGAATTGTGGCCTTGACACCTCCATGGATACCAATGAGGACATAGTCCTAGACTCACTAGATCTTCGAACAATCGCCAACATGTGGAAAGGTATGGACCCAAAGTCCTTCCTGAAATACCAAGTTAAAAAACTGGGCAGGGAATTTCTCAAGTCCTGCTAAAAATTTTCCAAACCCTCACCTATTTTTCCCTCTATGAGATCGTTAGGAGTGCAAAACAAAATCGATGAAGAAGACAACAAAAACCCACAGGAAAGAAAAGAAAAATGGTTGAAAAAGAAATCAACAAATCTTAGAAGAATTAAGAGGGATCTTAGTCAACTCAAAGAAAATCAAATTACTCTTGGAAGTTTACTTTAACCAACCCACCCTCAATATTAAGATCATATCTTGGAATGTAAAAGGCGCCAACTATAAAGGAAAATAGAGAATTTTCAAGGAAAAATAGTATTTTGAGCATCCTACCTTCAGGATGATTTAAGAAATGAAATCTTCTCGTGATATAATCAATAAAATTACTAGTGAATTTGGTAGAGATATTAAAATTTATTTAGTTTGAAATTTGGGGAGATGTTTCTATGAACTTTCCTGGAACTAAGTAGAGCATCCATCTATGATTTCCCCTGAATTAGGTGCATGCCCTTTTTTCCGATAGTCTAGAGGGAAGAGCCTATGTGGGGGAAATGCATTCAAATAAGGAGCTGAGGAGAGGCATGATTGGCATACTTCCAATACCAAAGACACTTCCATAGATCTTATCCACCTTGTATCCATCTCCACCATGTTTTAGGACCAAGGATTATTTCCATTGTAGTGGGATCATGCAATCCCAACCCACCCTTCATTTTTAGTAAACAAATTTTGTCTTATGCAAGTAGGGACCATATTTTCTCCATGTTGGGTCACCTCCAAAGGAAGGTGCACTAACTTCAATAGATTTCAATTTGAATAGAAGTAGGGGCCATGAGGATAGAGAAAATATAGAGAAGGAGGGATTGTAGTAGGATGAGGCACCCAACCATACTTAAGGAGCAAAATGCCCATCTCGTCGACTTAATATTGATCTTGATTATAAGTTCTTCCCATAAGTTCCATTTGAATGAGTTTTATGAAGGAGTGGCATCAAAGTACTTAGATGGGAGTTTTCATATGTGGAATTTCACGATGCTTTCTATGTGTCAATATACAGAGAGAGGGGTGTTAAAAAATAAAACTTGAGATTTGGTTTTGTTAATCTGCATACCTGAGGCTTGAGAGAAATTGTCTAGGATTTGTATTAAGCCCTTAACCTATTAAATAGTGGGGATTTCCATTCTGATAGTATTGTCTACAAATTTTTGATAAGTTAGAGGAAGGTCTATTCCAAATAATCAAAGATGTTTGATATTTTACTTTTCTACCACCACTTTAAAAGATCATCTCAACCCTTTCACTACCAATATGAAGAGGAATGGTGAAGGAGTATCTGCTTAAATAATGCCCAAGATGGTATGAATGGATTGGTCAGAGAATTGTTGATGAGAATATAGAAGAATGCAAAATATAACATGCTTTGGATCCATGCAATCGACTCTAGATTAAAACTAAAGGTTATAAGAATGTTGAATAGGTAGTGTTAATTGAGATTTTTGAAGGACTTTGAGAGGTGAAACTTGAGTATCATACCACTTTCTTTGAATTTTTTTAAGGAATGGATGGTTTCATGTGATACCATGGTACCACCTAGAATTTGTCACCCCTCAACATAGAATTCTTTCTCTAGTGAAATGGGATATGGAAGGAGAGGTTTACACTTATTGGAAATGATTTTGGCAATGAATTTGTAGATGAAATTGCATAAGGCGATAGGCCTGTATCCATTCGAGTCCTTCCCCTTGTATTTATTTGGAATTAACATGAGAAAAGTGGCATTGAAGACTTTGAGGATGGATTTTGACCGTCTGGATTCTTCCATTACCTGTTGGACATATAATACTACTATGGACCAATAATGTTGGAAAAAACTAAGATATAAACCCTTAGGGTTGGGAGATTTGTGGCAGACCATCTATTAAATTATTGCTTCAACATCTTCAAAGGAGATCTCCCATATAATAGCCTTTTTGTATAACTCACCTCTCAAAAAAGGATTATGTTAGCTTATTTAGATGGATTGATGGTCCTCAAA
This sequence comes from Pinus taeda, assembly GCA_000404065.3. Lineage (NCBI taxonomy): Eukaryota > Viridiplantae > Streptophyta > Pinopsida > Pinales > Pinaceae > Pinus > Pinus taeda. The sequence continues at coordinate 3,001 of APFE030781815.1, forward strand.
TGGGGTGTTTGGAATGAGTGAAGGTGGGGTGCAAGAATCCATCATCCCACCGGGTCATAGAATTAATGTGAGAACCCCTTTGGGTTAATACCCTCTTATAAACACCTGAAACATTCTTATAACTCAAATATAAACCAACTAAGACATGGGACACATATTTGAGAGCTTGAGGAGGAGGTTTCTTGGGAACAGAAGGAAGTGGTTATTAATACCAGTCATGGGCTAATTGGTGGGCCTATAGATGGCATAACTATAGATTGAATTAAGTGAGACAAAGAGAGGAGGATCCCATACTCTTTTGGGAAAATACGCAAGCAAAAGGATAATATAAAAATTTAATTGAAAGAGGTGGAGCAATGCTCACTACATGGGAGAGTAGTGTGGGGAGATGGCATACCAAAATTTCCACAACCACCTATGGTGGAAACAAAATGATGGGAGAAAATCAACAAATAGAGTAGTGTAGGGATAGGAGGGGAAAACATAGAGTATGAATATAGGGCATGAGACCTGACATAAAGAAAAATAAGGAGGAAACTCTTGGAATCCAGGCAAGGAGGAATTCCTTCAAAGATAAATGACAGTTTACTAGGGAGATGGAAAGAAACACAATGTGGGGGAACACATAGGAAGAGGACACACAATTAGAATACCTAATGATAGAGTGGTATCACACTGGAAAAATGAGGAAGAAAATAGAAAGGAAAATACCCACAGGATTAGTCTAAGAACACATGACAAAGTGGGGCCCAAGAAGTGGAATGCACTTACAGAGGGAGAACTTAACCTCAAGGGAGTACGCACAAAAGAAAATGAGGAAATAACAACAAAGGAGCACAAAATGGGCTATGAAAATATTTTTTTCATGATTAACCTTCAAGAAGACAGTTTTTAAGGCTTGACAACAGGTTTGCAATGTTCTAGTGTCCTCTAGGTTCTTGGTTGAGGGTAGAGACACTAGGGTGCCGAGGTATTTGGTTGTTGGGTGGAGATAGGTGGATCTCTTGTATTGTAGTGGTGTTGATGGTGTGAGCAGTTTCCTTTGAGTACTCTTCCTCGAGCTCTAAAACTAGCTTGGGGGTGATTGGCTACAAGAAAGATTGTAGTGCAAGCTAATCTATGCTTGGGTGGAGATTTGGTGTCTCAATCTTAGTTGCCAGGATTTTAAACATAAGATAAGTTTTCTTCCTATAATTTTAAGCATTTGATTATAATGCTGAAGTTCATGAGTGTTCTTTATTGTTCTTAAAATGCATGTGTTAGTCATTAGGAATGGATATTCCCGTTATTCTTGATAAGGAATGCATATGCCTATGTAATGTGATGAAGAATTCATGCTCCTATGTGTAATGTTGAGTTAAAGCCAATATAAAGCCTTGTCGTGAGAAATATATGGCCCCTATTTTACTAGTTGATCGTAGGCATGTGAACTGATTGTGTTTTTCGGCCTTAGGCCATTGATTTATTGTAAATCAAATCATGTTTTTAGATGCTCATACATGTATATACTATGGAAATATGGATATGGTTGTGAATATTTGTCTCACTAGTTATATTGTATGGTAGGAAAATTGGTATTATGTGGCCTGTGTTATCAACTGACTTAGACAAAGAGTGCCTATATATAGATATATATGAGTGAAGCTCAATAAGGAAGTCGGATCAAGTTATTATTAATCTCAGGAGAGATAGGCCTTTATATATATATGAAAATATTAGGAGAGATAGGTGTTTCCAAGCATCAAAGTTATTGGTAAAGGCTCGCATATACATACATACATATGAGATTAGGAGGGATTCACATGAGGATTCGGCTAAGTTTTGAAGAAGGAGGGACTGAGACAAATACTTTTTTTTCCAGTAAAAAATGTAACAATATCCCCATCTCAAGACCTTAGGGAACCCTCAGAGGTGTCTAAAAGCATGAAGACGAGGAAGTGATGGCTGAGAGATGAGAAACATCAATCGACAACTAATGTGAATTTAATATGCATCGCCTAGGAATTAATGATTTTTGTGTTTCTCCACATGCCAAGGAAAAATGGATGGTCAAGATTGATATTTAATTATAACAAGAAACATATGTTTTGCACCAAAGAGTCGAGGCTAGTGGGATCTAGACTAGGTGGCAACATGATGTGGACCTAGGCTAACATGGCACCATAAGAGTCTACCATGTGAAAATTGGATTCAACTATCTCGGAGGGTCGGGGGGCTCTAAAGTGAGTGGGACATGGTACTTTTAGAGGAGGCCATGTCAGTGGGATGACATCAACATGACATCATCTTAGGGTGACGTCATCTTAGGCCATTAGAGGAGTCAATACATGCGCTATGGAAATAGGTCAACGACCAACAACTGTGATTAATAGAGAAGTTATTTAACATTTAACGCAAAAATCTCAAACCTCAATACTTTTCCAATACATGCTATGGGGACCTACCGAGAGACGGATTGAGTGGAGAAGTCAACCTGTCAGCTAATGTGGATTTTTTTTAGTCTCACACCAGACATTTTGTTATGAGCCATGTATGGTGGGGCCAGGAAGGGCATGGTGACAATGATGATGAATCATAACCCCTCCTATTGATTCACGTAAATAAAATCTATCTCACCCTAGCTTTTAAGTTGCAAGTCATGGTAAGTCGAGCGACTGGGTCGAGGGCTAATATTTCACATAATGGGGTTTGACTGCATGCTTGGTGGGAGCCAAGATGATGGGGTTGAGGATGAAACAATGATGTGGTTGTATGACATGAGTGTGACTAAGGATGTGTCGACCTCCAACGAGGGATGGAGGGTTGCCATGTGGGTACCACATTGGGTGCATATGGGTCTCACATGGCAACATAATGTTTATGTGGCAAGTGTTTAGTGGTCTATCTTTAAATGACCATATATTTTGACCTAAGAGTTAGTTTACGATAAGTTTTATATCACCAGAAAATGTCTTATCGAGTCAGACATAATGGTGGCACTAGGTTATAGTTTTGAGGAGTTTGGAAAAATAATAATTTTTAAGACACCATTTCCATAATAAGACTATGGAGACCGTGTCAATGATAATAACACCTTATTATACCCTTGGTATGGGCTATGGTCTAGGGGTTGTTACAGAGTGGTATCAAAGTAGAAGGTTCAATCCATGGACTTCTAGAGATCAGTGAAGCTCAAGCTCTAAGTGTAGTGGTTGAATGGGAATATGATTGTGTGATTCTTATAGAATTTGATTATGGATTTCATGTTAACTATAATGATGTTTGAATTATTAGACACATAATGAACTTTCATGCATTTTATTTCTCACATCCTGAAGGTTGGGACAGTCTATTGCGTGACCTTGGATGCTTGTCATTTCCTTCAAAGTTACATAACTGACGACATGACAAAGTGTGCTTATAGTATACGAACACTACTAGTTAAATGGTGTGTTTTTTATATATGTGAATGATCATACAATAGAAGGAATTTGGAGAAAAATCCATGTGTTGATGTGTTTGCATCACATTGCTTGATTAATTGAATTTTAAGCATTCATATAAATATATGCACATTGAGTGGGATGTGGAATCCCATAATTTTCATATTACATGTGGCAAAGAGCTTTGATGAATTGGAGGATTGGATGTTTCAATATACTAATTGTTGTTGTCATGATATTTTTTGTGGTTTCTTGTCATCAATGTTCAATACCTTCTTGGTCCAACTATAGTGTTTAGCATATGGGGAGGATAGTTAAATCTTGCAATGGTTGTTATTTCAATATGGGGCTAGGAAATCCAAGTTTACTACTTGAACTTGATGGGTTCGAGTGAAAATGTTATATGCTAGACCTTTGAGGGCATAATATCTTGTGACTCTAATATAGAGTAAAATGTTTTGTAATTATTGCAAGTAGGTGTTGGTTTTCACACTATGTGTGATGGTTATGTGTTAATTGTAGATTGTGCATTGTGTGATGATATTATGATGGTTAAATACTAGAAAGGATAGATGCTACTATGTTAGATTGCTTCTAACTGACTTTTAAGATTGTAGATGTCATGGTGGATAGCCTTGGTAAAGAGTCTGAATACATTTTCTATTCATGGCCTTGTCAAAGAGGCTAGTTCTCGATTAGTGATGATGATCTCAGTAAAGACATCGAATGTAACTAATTAAGAAGATATGTACAAGTGTATGTAAATTTTGATTTTTGGGAATTATTTTGAGCTACATAAAGGTACACATTTATGTCATGGGTTTTGAGACATGTCACTGATAAAAATTTGAGACGTGTCTATAGCTATAGTTTAACATATCTAGAACTAGCATGACAAGGTAATAGCTAATTTATTTATATTGATTAAAAATAATAACTACGTGCTTGTGACAATACAAAATACAAGACAAGAGAAGAAAAAATGAAAAGTCTCAGTTTTATCAAGAAGGAAGGCATGGATAGTGGCATTGCGTAGCACGAAATGGACCAAGTCGATTATGAACAAGAAAGAGGAAGTTCTTTTGAAAAAGAAACAACCTACAATAGTTTGAAGGTTGAGCTCAAGAGCTGCAAGGTAGAGAAAAGAGGACTTATCAAAATCAAAAGGAATAGGAAAAATTGAATACCATGTTCATGTAAAACATGTGTTATATACATATGTTGTTGTAACACACTTCAACCCTCCAAGATGTGGACAAATGTCATGTTTTTAGGGCTAAAAAGAGGCCTTGTAATGCTGAAAGAGAAAGGAAAATATTTCTTGTTGGCATTATGAAGGGGAGAACTTGAAAGGGATTGATCCAATAGATTGAAGAAGAAGCGAGATGAAGAAATTGACCTATAGGCATAAGGGTCGATAGAAAATAGTGTAGGAGAAATGGGGGGAGCATCACCTCAAGACCTCTGATCTGTGTGTGTGTGTATAGAGAGATATGAGTCCTTATTGAACTATTTCTTGGCATTAGAATTTTGAAGCAATAAAAAGATCTCTAGAATGCACTCAACTTGAAAACCAAACACATATATCTATTTTTTTATGATGTTGAAAAGTGCATTGAACATTGAACTCAACAATATTGTGTCAAATTTTTGGGTTGGTTATATGTTTCATGTATATTCATGAATGAATTTATAATTTTTTTGTTATTCACTATGGAATATGAACATGGTCATGCTAAATTATTTTATGATTTTATGATTGTTGTCATGAATATTTTTCTTTTTATTAATGCTCTTGTTCCTCTTGATTTTTCCTTTTCAACTTTCATGCTTTAGGGGCCTTGAGAAAATCAACTAGGTGTGGAAAGAAACCCATGGATATATGGGGAGGAGTTGGGGAAAGCCAAGTGGGACCCAACATAAATATGTGACCAAGATAGAACCCTGTATATTAATAGAGGGTAATTGAAGATAGGTAAAGGAAACAGAACATCTAGGGGACTAGTTGGGTCCATGAGAATAAAAATGAACTGTGATGTGACAGTCAAGAGAAAAACATAAAAGCAAAGAAAAATTGCAATTGCCATGATATGACAATCAGTAAGGCTATTGAATGGTTTCAGTAACTTGGAACATATTTGGGAAGTGCATTGTTGGCATGACCAAGACACCTCTATACGCATTCCTTATGTCATATTACATAGAAGGAATGAAATATGTCTTTTGAACCTATAGGTATTTGGTAGAGAACCATCATAATAGAAAGACAAGCTACCTATCTTTAAAAATATGATGAATATGTGTTGCCACATGAAGAGCATCCATGAGGGAAATGTTGAGTTTAAACACACTAATGAGAATGGAAACAACAATAATACCAACTAAAGTTGTTGGTGATGGCAGTAAGGTAAAAGGGAGGAATTTAGATAAAATAATTCCTTTGGCTGCATTGGAAATTGTTATTTTAATTCTATGCATAATTTCCATAGATGAAGGGATTCTCTAAACTCTGATCTCATTCACATAAGTGATTATGTGTATATGTATATTCATGAACATGGTAATGTAAACACATCTGCAAAAATGCCATTGAAATTGACAGGTTCTCGTTAGGAATCATTCTCATGGAAGAATAACGAATAATGTTTATGAATTGAATGCATGTATGAATAACATGTTTAAGATTCTTGATTGTGTGAGGAATCAATTGAAAAAGAGGAATCCTTGATGATTTATGATTTTAATATCATGATATTCAAACACTTATGTTTATTTTATGCCTTTGAATATGAAATGTTGAATATCATGTCAATACGTATATCAATTAAAAAATAGATCCTTGGTGAAAGTATGAGACACATATGTTATCATTTACAATCCACATAGGTAGACCACCTATATTGTTGGTTTCCTAATATGATATTTGGGTAGCTATACCACTCAAGATTGGGGGTTTCCTGAGCATTGGGGAAGTGATGGGAAGTGATGATGTTGTGAAATGTGTATATGTGTGTATGTTGTGTAATGTGCATATGTGTATATGTTGTGTAATGTGCATATGTGTATATGTTGTGTAATGTGTATATGTGCATATGTTGTATAATGTGTATATATTTGTGATGTGGGATCGACCGACATACTAACTACTAACAATTATTGGGACAAGAAGGTATGGTACTACTTGGGCCTATAATGATATTGGAGAGGTAGATATGGGACTTCTTGGGCCTATGATAATACTCCCGTTGACTAAAGACTATTGGGATTGGTAGTTCCCATACTCATGGTGAAGTGAATGGGCATATTTTCAGCATATCCACCACCTAATGCTTGCTAGGCTTTGCAACAGATCTAGTGTCTGGGAGTCAAAGAATTAAGATAACGTGGAGGAAATCCAGCATTGGATACTTGCTCGGTTTGGAAATCAATCTAGTGTGTGTGAGTAGAAGACCTAAGATCCGTGGAGCACCTCCACCATTGGATGTTGGTCGGTTTTGGAAATTGATCTGGTGTGAGTAGAAGACTAAGTATTACATGGAGCATTTCCACCACTAGATGTTCGCTATTTTGTCAACTATCTTAATGCATGTGAGTTGAAGATTGCATGGGGTTGTATGAGAACTATTAAGTGCTATACGGACTTGGAAAATCACTCAGTACATGTCAATCAAATGAGCAAGAGAAAAATAGAGATAAGTATTAATTATTCCATTTGATTTAATGAATTTCTAAATTATTTCCATAATTTACTTTTATTTAAAGTTTTGATTTATGATGATTTGGATTATGGACTAATTGAGTTTGGGTATGATAGGAAGTAAACTAAAAATGCAGGGTTCACCTCATGAATAAATCTACTAATAAGGTATAATTTAAATTATTGCAATTTCTTTATGATGAGTCTCATGAGGATTGTAAGATGTGATGTAGGAAGGATAATCGGTTGTTATGAATGAAGCTGGCTAAAAGGTTAAGTAGCAGCAACTTGAAGATGGTTCTTTTCCCATCAAAAACTTTAACCTAGAATTATTATATTTTCCTTATCAATTCAAGCAAATGCTTGGTCATGATAAGATACTCTATTACAACTTGAAGTTGAAGCGGAATTTACCTTCATCTTTCCTTTTCAAGTAATATCTATTGGGTTGTGTTTTCCAATGAAGTCATGAAAGCTTTGAAACACCTATCTTATTTCTTCTTCCTCCTCATATGGTGTGAATTTAAAGTCTTTTATGAATATTTTCTTTAAATCATACCACTACAAGTTTTCACGTTGTGCCTCTTCAAATTTATACGATTTGTTGCGAAATTCATCCACCATAGATCACAAATATGTGGCTAAACACGTTCTTTCTCACAACATTCATTATTCTCAATAGGATCATATATTGTCTTAAATATTGGAATGTTTACTTCTTGGAAATTTTATTTCCACCAAATCTTTTGGCCAAGTATGTTGTTGCAGTAATCCATGTTTGTAGTCAGGGTGCATAAGTATCCCACCAACAAGATCCTTGTCTGGTAAATGTCTAGACAAGACTCTACATTTGACCTTGGTATCCAACTGACTTAGATACTTTGTCAAGATGTGTTGCGGAAGAATTCCATTCATTTAAACAAAAAGGAATACTCAACCATACTTTTAATTTTGAAGGAACCAAAGACAAGGTTTGATTTTTTTCATATAGAATTGGCATTGCCTTGACTCAAAAATACAATTTAAATCTTCTAATTGAAATAATTTCTATATAGAAAAATTATTTGGGCATCGATTCATAGTTTTCTAGTTTCCATTGGTACATTTCAACATCATAAATTTCTCCAATGGATAGTGGTGAGCCTAGTAAAATTTCTACTTCATCATTAGGTTCCATGCTATCGTTATATTCATTCATTACTTAGTATCATATTCATCCCAAATTTTGATCCAAGGTTTGCCTTCTTTTCAGTCCAAAGGGCTAACAATATTTTTTTATTATTATCTCTTAACTTGATACTATCCCTTTCAAGGGAAATGGTGGATTCGATTTTAATACTCTAGGGTCACCCACTTAGATCTATATTTGATGGTATTCCCTTGACCAGTTCAATTACTTTGAAGTTTACAAGAGTTAGGATACCAATTATGCTTGTTTGAATATTATTTATCATACCAATCGACTACAAGAAGTGTTGATATGCTAGCTTTAGATATTTTATTGTTCTATGTAATACCATTTTTCCAAGCTTAATCCATGTTTCTCTAGGTAAGATATCGACTTGAGATCCAAAGGTCACTGCAACCTATTTTACCATGTACACATTAATTTCCTAGTTGAGTTGAAGATCATGATCCTCATAAAAGTTGTCATGGTTAAGATTGTGAAGATATTTGATTGGTCGTTGTTCATCCTTCCATTTTATTACTATGTTCATTAATTTGATTACTCAATGCAATAACTACTTTTCCTTGAGTAACTTAACAAATTCTTCTAGGATATTTCCTCTATCTAACATTCATCTTCAATGTTTGACATATTAATCAAGGTCATTGTGTGTAAAAAACTAGATTATTTTTTCCCATAGTTCTTCTCGGTGTTTAGCATATTGATAAGGAGTACTGATCTATCTTAGTCTAGATACCTGCTCCTGTGGGGCTGATTTTATTATCCTAAATTACAATATGAATATTTTTTGAATTTAATAGTTCATGTTTTGGCACTAAAGGAAGCAAGTTTACAACTTTTTATTTAGGAATTTCTTAGATATTATGGAAATTCACCCGATCCACATATGTTACAAGATACAAGTCACATGAAAAGAGTTTAATTATTTTCAGGTGGAAAAAATATCATTAGACTACACCATGAGAAGTAATTTCATAGTTTTACAATAGTGAAGTCTTGTATTTATATTATTTAAGGTGCCCTTTCACCTAGACTCATGCCCTTTTGTCATATATCCAATACCACAGGTTATAGAAATCATGAGTGACAACCATAAATCACTATGATAAAACCTATTGAATAGTTGTATATTGTAAACTCTAATTGTATGATTATACCTTTATTTTGTTTTCTTTGACCTATCGAACACCATGGGTGGATACCATGGATTACTAAAACTATGGGATTCAAAACCACTAATAGTAGAAAAAATTTATTGACCATGGTGATTTGATGGAAAAGGTGGATAACCACCAATCTCCACTCAGATCATGCATCCTCTTCCTCCTTGACATCTTCTGCAATTCTAATAGCCATAACTTTGGTAGGAGTTTCCTCTTCCACCTTGCATTATAGGGTTGATCAACTAGTAACCCAGTTGTTTATGATAAACTGTATGTAATTTGGTTTATTTAATATATTCAATTGACATTGCTAAGTGGGATATGTCTCATCCTCACATATTGTGCACCACTTTAGTTTTACATTTTTCAGATTGTAGGGAAAATATCTACTAGTGTGGTTCATGAACATTTTACATATTTTAGAAAATAAGTTGAGTTTCACTTGATGGGTGTCTTGTTCAAAGGAATTTACAAATTTGCAACTATCTTTTGTATTACTTTCATTCATACAATTGGTACAACAAACTACATTCATTCGAACTACAAACTTTGAAAATATTTTTTGCAATTGTTCAAAATTGTATTCTTATTTTTATTTTAATGAGGAAGCCAATGGGAAGTCATTGTTAGCCTCAATATGATGAGATTTCTTCAATGCTTCTTCACATGTGCTTATCCCATACATTCATAATGGATTTTTTATTTTTCAAAGTAATATAGTTGCATACCATTGAACTACGATATTCTTGCATATATTATAATTAATTTGATTGACTGGATCCTTAGATCTTTTATCATACTCCTAAACTAGTTCTTTGGAATTTTCTTGATATACTTGATTGTTTTTGCGAAGAGATGTCAAACAACTTGGGTGATAAAGAAGGTGAGGAAAATATCTTTAATTTAGGATTTGGTTCAAGCATGATCTTTTGTGAAATTGGTAAACCAAGTGAGAGCTCTCTTTCTAAGGGTGCTCATGAACTAGGAAAGTTTGTTATCTTCATCATCAATACCACGTGATTTCTATAACTTTCCATAGATGAACCTGTGTCTTTTAGGAACCTCCTATCCTTCATAGAGAGGGATATGAGCTTTTTATTTTTGAGAATTAAAGTGGTTCATTTTCTTCAGTTGGTTGATGGGGTGGTGAAGGACTAATTGGTTGATTATTATGGTCGGTTGACTATTATATCAACTTAACTTGATCAGTTGTTTGGTTAATCTTGTTAAAAAATGTAACTAGGTTAGGTCTTCATAATGATATGTAATTGTGATTTTATGTAAGAGATGTAAAGAAGAAAAATAAAATTATTGTAATGCTTGCATCATGGGTTTCATGAAAAAGGAATTTTATAGGCTCCCATTGAGAGTCCTTAGGAATTTCATCATCTAGTCATAAAATTATAACGAGTCATTGTCATGTAATAAAGACATGTTACACATTTTAAAGGTTCATACTTGTCTATGTAAATTCATCCTCCAATACCTTGTCACTAGCCCTCATCAAGTCAACCTACAATGAAAGGAAGAATCTAGAATTTGAATTCAGCCTTCTCCAAAGATCATGTCGGATGAAACAATCATAACCAATGACTATATATACAATTGCTTGTCCTCATTTGGACATAAGCAATTCGGTGGAAAAGGTCTACAAAGAAGTGCAAAAAGGATATTGGAAGGATCCTCTATATTAGCGCAACCAGAAGGAAGGTTAGAGAAGATAGTTGTAACTTTTTTGTGCTAACTTTTCATCCCAAGTGCGAAGGTAGCGGATCCAAAGGTGTCTAGAGAAGGTCAAAGGATTGCAATGACATTGAGGTGATCTTGCTTAGGTAGAAGACCTCGATAGAAGAAGTTGACTAGAAGTGAAATAAGTCTCTCTCTTAAGGATACTATTCAAGGAAGAGAAAGTGATCTAGGGATTCTGTGGTAGGGTTTTAGACCTACAAGAGGAGACTAAGATTATAAGGAAAGCTGAGAAGGTGAACAGGAAGAGCTGTGTTGGATAGGAGGCTAGTGACTTGGTATTGGGAGGACTCTAGTGTCAAGGGTCTTTGTCATGGTCTTGGTGTTCGTCAATTGATTATCTATACAAACAATTTTGTTTGTGTTTTCCTCTGAAAGAGTGAGAGTTTTTGGCCCTGTCTGACAAACCTATATATTGTGTCTCTTTCCTCTTTATTGTTCATGCTATGGTAATTATTTTTATGAAAATAACACAATAATAATTACAAGAAAGATAATATCATAATCAAGAAGAAAAAGTCTATTACAAGTAATTATCATAAGTATAGAAATGACTTAACTATTGATGCCCTAGATTTTTCAACATGGTATTAGAGCTAAGGTGCTAAAGTCAAGAAGGGGCATCCAATCAAGGAGACACACAAGGGTCAAGTTTCAAAGTGATCAAACCGAGACAAAGGATACCAAGCAAGAGATCAAGATCTTCGTCATTCTGAAATCTTAGATCAAACAATTATACTTTAACAAGAATCTTGAAATCATCATCTAGGAGGAAGCAGACCATAAATCATTTTCGATATTATCATTCATTCATCATCTAATGATTGGAAGTGTTTCAAAGACAAAATAAGGCTAGATCGAAAGGCATTGTCAAGGATCATCCAAGCAGCATAAAGTCATGTTCATCAATCATCACCAACAAACAAATTAGGTTGAAGATTTCATCTTCTGTTAACAAGTAACTTTTTGTTGTAACCCAATCTAGTAAGATGGCTTCATATTTCAAGGATAACTATAAGTTGATTGGGACATCAAACTTCCTTGCATGAAGGATAGAAATGGTCCTCGAAGTAAATGAAGTCATTGATAATGTCCCTGGAAAGGTATCCAAGCCATCTAAAGATCAAGCAATATCTGAATACATGGAAAAGGATATAATGTCTCAAATGATTCTTAAGGAATCTATCAAAGATCCTCTTATTCCCTATATAGCCAAGCTAGAGACATCAAAAGAGATATATGATGAGCTAGTAGAACTATTCTTTGAAACTATAATAAGAAATATGATATCTCTTAGATCTGATCTATATAAATTAAAGGGAGACATGAAGGAATATCTTCATGTCTCCCAAAAGTATCTCAAATAAAAACTCAACTACAAGATCTAGGAGAGATGATATCTGATAAGGAAATGATCTCCATTATAGTAAATACACTGACTGATGAACAAGGTAACCTCGTGTCCAATGAGGAAGAGGAAACTATCCCATTCAAAAACTTGTGGTCTCTATGTAAGACAGAAGAAAACAGGTTGAAGGGAAAATGTGATGAAGAATCTAGAAAAATGGGTCAAACAATTACTAAAAGAAAATAAAAGTCTAGTAAATTTGGTCCTTAGAAGAAAACTCAGAACATGGCTAAGGTTCAGTGCTATATATGTCAAGAATATGTGCACTATAGAATATATTATCCTCAGAGGGACAATAATGAGAGTAATAAGGAAGAACCCCATATTACCAAAGAAGTGGAAGAACTTGAAACGAAGAAGCCTAAGAAGGAGGAAGTGAAAGATCTCTACTATGTCTAAGATAACCTCCTTCACTAAAAGGTATTATGTTGTTGTTTAAATTATATATAGGAAGCTTCATAAATAAGATATGTTTCATCATATTAGAGAATGACATCATGATAGAAGCATTAGAAATAAGAGCTCGTGACATTAGTAACATGAAGGATGCATGAGAAAAAATATGTAGCTATGTAGAATATAGCTCTTGGAAACCTCATTGAAATCTCAAAGGATACTTATGGAAAAAGGAAGAAGTCATCTAGGACAAGGCTCATCATACATTAGTCAATAAGATTATGTACTTTTTCTATTCAACGAGGATGGATCTAATAAAGATTTCATTTGTCTCTATAAGAATTGAGATCAGGTTCAACTAGAGATAATTTGTTTCTCCTGACATAATTCCTCGAGAAGTTATTAATTTTTCTCTACCACCGTTCTTGAATCTCTTATAGGAACGACATTTATGTGTGCATATTAAGATGAATTGGGTTTAGAAATTTTTAGCAACAAAATCGATGTTTTAATATATGGAAATGTATAAATTGTTATGTACACATCTATAAACTGAGAAAATATTAAGAAAAGGGAGACATGTAACACATGACATATATAGAACAAAGAAACAAGATTTGTGGTAAGCTAGTCAAAATTTTTCTTGCACTAATCCACAAGTACCACGACTACATTCATTATAATATATCTTATTTATACCAAAATATCAATAGTTACATCCAACTAACCAAACCACCTTAATTACTTAAATTGTTGACCCAACATGGAATCCTAGCTTGACTAATTAGTCAACCAATTGAAATATTTTAGAGAGTTTGGTCAATTATTTTAATGTAAAGGGTCTAGTCAAGTGATTCAACTAGCGCTTCCAACAAGGGGATAGTGGGGAAGGGTGAGATAGGGAGAGGGGGAGACATGCAAAGTGGATGAAAGAGAGAAAGAGGGATATAAGTGGGGAAATTGAATGAGAATATGAGAGAGAAAGACAGAGCAATAACCTAATTGAAAGAGGGGAGAACCTTATGAGGTCTTATGTGTTGGTTTGAGTTGGTTTTAATAGCTAAGTTTTCCAAAATGATTTCTTTAGGATCCAATCATCATTTTTCCTTCCATGACCATGTGAAGGGCCTTGAGACTCATAAATAATGCTTAAAATATTATAAAAATGCATGTATTCTTACTTGGAAGACAAGGATGCTTTAAATATGTAAAGTACGGTGGTGCAAGTTATTGGTCTAGAGAACTTAGTTCTTAGAAATAACCTCTATGATATGGGCCCAAATTTCTTTTCTCTACCATGTTAAGAACCTTAGTACCCATACATATTCAAATCCTAGAATATAATTGATATCCCTTGCTAATGATTAGAGACATCAGACAACATAATAGCCATAAAAGTGCATATGTATTTTTAAAATTGTTCCCACAATGTTAAAAGAGTGTGTATAATTTTTTAAGAGTACACGGGATTTTAAGAACATGCATGTGGTTTTAAGAGCTTAAGTATGTTCTTTTAAATTCAATTCATAGTAACAAAAGTCACAATTCTAGCAT